>JBCEWC010018546.1:0-11912 GCA_038996855.1 Solanum aculeatissimum
TATTCCTGATAATCTCTTAATATTATGATAATTATCATGTTATAGTATTGTTATGATGAACTGTTTAAAATAAGTTTGCTATAGTCAGTATGCTATTCCGCATTATCTCACTTCTTCATTGTCTATATATACTTACCATATGAATGCTTAATATGCTAAGAGGATTAGTTGTAGTTCTTAGAAATTCTAATCACTGTGTCACGTCTAGGGCTAGCTTTGATTGTGACACTTTTCTAGCTCTTCGAAGAAAGATTTACTAAATTGAGCAAATAAATTGGTGTGAATGGAGGCTATTTTGTATTTTTAAAAAATTTGAGGCTAAAGTGGAGTAATGATAATTTTGTAGTATTTATGATTTTTGTGCAAGAATGAACAAATTTTTATATTCCAAATAATAACATCATAAAGACCGTCTGTTATGCCAATTTTTCAAGATTTATGTTTATTTATCAAATTATGTTCTAAAAGTGGTCTTTTATCCAAGAATCCCAAGTTACTTACTTGTCACTCCTACTGGATATGTTGTTTTCCTATTCCAACCATTTCTTTGAGCTATAACACTTGGTAGTTATGGTAGGTGAAAGAGTAGACAGACAAGATTGCTCTAAACCACATACCGTGCTTAGCCGTATGTGAAAAATCTATTGCAAAATCGTAATTTCATCATTTTAAAATAATTTTATATTTTGTTATGCACACATGCTTTAAAAGGAAATCTTCAACATTACTTGTTTATATTCTCTCGACACATATTAGTTGTTCATATTATTAAAAAAAATAATTATCTCAAATTACTTGTCACTTTATAAAACAAAGATACAATTATTTTTTTTCTATTTTACTATAACAATTTACAATTATTGTTTTTCTATTTTACTATAACAATTAATTCTTTTAAAGAGTGTAAATAAGTTTGAAAATTTCTTTAAAAATTTCTTTAAAAATAAATTAGTAAATTTTATTTTATTTATGATTTTTTTATGTAATGCATGATTGAAAAAAATGGACAAAATTAGTATGAATGGGGTGTTTTGTGTGTGTGTAGGGGGTGGAGTGAGGTGGGGGGGGGGGGGGGGGGAAAGGATGTGTTTTCAAAATTCTCTTTTCCATTTCCTCCAAATTTGCAAAACTGACTAATTCATTATAGTAGGAAGTAGGAAGTTGGAAGTTGGAACATTAGTAGTTGGGGAATAATTAGAAGGTCCATGTTTAATACTACTCCCTCAATTTGAAAATAAATAGTATATGTGCACATTTCTTAAGCATACTATTTATTCTTAGAAAATAAAATGTATTTTTGTTAACTTATCTTTAAAATACCTTAAAAATGATATGGTTCCCTAATAGTTTCTTCTCTTTTTTACATGATACTAAAATTGAAAGAACATCAATAATATTTTCTTGATTACGAGAAATAACACTTTTTTAAAAACAAATGAAAAGCTTAAACATCATTTATATTTGAATGGAAAGATTATTATTACTAGTAGTAGTTAGTTCACGAGTTGTTGCTATAATCGTCAAAATTTAAGTGATACTGTTATATTTTTATTATTTTTAAATAATTCGTTCTGTGTTTATATTTAGTAATAATTTAACATTAATTTCGTATTTTATTATTAATAAACTAAAATTAGGCTTTTTTTAATCTAAATCAAAATAATTTATAATCACATCAATATTTATGATTTATTTTAGAGCACAAGTATCGAAAATTCCATTTCATTCTTAAACTCCACTTCTAGTCAAATACTTCCTCTATTAACGTTTACTTGTCCACTACTCCAAAAAAAAAGTTCTCATTTTTTGCAAGTTCACTTTTACCATATCAAGAAAAGATAATTATTTCTTTTCATGTTTTATCCTTAACACATATTAATTTTCCTAAAATTATTTTTTAAGGCCTAATATTAAATATTAATTAATAGAGACGATATTTTAAAATAGCCATATCAAATATTTTTCCTTTAATAAATATGTCAAGTTCAAATATGACACATAAAAATACACCAAGGGGGTAAATAACAAAAATCTATTGGGGTGGAGTAAGTAATACTCCTTTAATATTGATGGTTCTCTCTCAGCACGCCCATTAAAAAACTATTTACTCCTAAAAACTAAAACAAAATTTTAACTCAAGTGCATCTTTTTAAATTGATAAGTATAAAAATTGCCTACAACTTGAGGTGTATGAACCCGTTTGAATGGTCTTATGACATGATTTATATGTCCTAACTCATAAATTAGGATTTTTTATTTGTGATTTTTAACACTTTATGTTATTATAACTTAAAAATAAATGCTTAATTTTTGTTTTATTTAACTGATTATATAAAAAATAAATTTAGCTTTAAAGTGACTTAAAAAAAATTAAATCAAAACAAGCTCTTACACTATTAGATCGGCATACTAGGGTTAGTGGACACGTGGAGTAATTTAATTTGTGATTTATTTATGAAGTAATGCATGTTTTAATGGGCTAAGAAGTAGATCATCTTTTTGTCAATCGTAGCAGTGTACCAGTCTATTTTCTTGCAGTTGAGCAAAGAAAAAGTTCTTAAATAGTTTTAAAATGGTTAGTCCCAAAGAAATCAATGTTTGCAGCGGAAATTTCATTTACTGAAAATGTTAAGGGTACATTTAATTATTTTTCGATGTTTAATTTCAATTTACAATATTTTTCGTAAACATTTTCTAGTGCCTGTTTGGTGAATAATATACGATGTCCTAACTATGTAAGAAGTAATTTTTCAGTTCTCCTAACCTTCTGCTCACTTTAACTCCCACCTATCCATGAACTCGTATTGTCTTAAAATCTGTTTAAAAAAGATGTAGTGTTCTAAATTAAGGTGTTTGATACAAATGAAAATATTTACGAAATATCTCGAAAGTTGAAAGGTAGGAATGAGGGACAAAGTTGCACAATACTTTTTTGGTGCAAATCTATATAGCCTATCTACGGATCGTAAATTGGTTCACGTGCCATAGTTATGAGAAATAGATGGTGCCTGGAGGCTTTTGAAAAATTTGAGAAAAAAAGAGGTGATTTCATGAAGGGCTTTAGGAAGTTTTACTGGTCATAGATGACCCTCGTGGATGATATTCAGAAACTTAATTTTTGGATTCCAATTTCTATTAAGAAATTTCTCTCTTTAAAATTCCTCTGAAGCCAATTTAAGGGAAGAATAAGCTAGGGTTCGAAGGATCCAAGTATCATCCTAAAGTTACAAGACTAAATTTCACTTGATTATATATGTGAGTATTCATTCATGGACTCATTTCATCCATGAAGCCCAAAGAATTCTCACCTTTTCCAATATATTTTCAACGTAGAAACCTAGATTTTCCAATGTATTTTCAATGTAGAAACCTAGATTTTGATTATCTAATGTTGGATTTCACAAATTAAGCTTTATTTTATTATTGGTGATTGAATTAAGCATGAGTTGATATTAATTATATGCTTTCAAGTTTCTTTCAATATCATCTATGATTTATGAAATTTATTATGAGTTCTTTCAATTATGATTTCAATTGATATTGTTCTACATGATTATGTATGATTTCATCAAAATTATATGATTTCAAGTTGATTACTTAAGAACCCAATAAATTACCTTAATTTTTACTATAAATTATGATCATAAATTAATGAGGACTTCATGCAAGGTTTATGAAAAAAATGAATTATGATTAATGAAGTCTTTCAATAAAGAATGAATGATGGTTCGAAGTTATTCACAGATTCAAAGTGTGATAAATATAATTCTCACGTTGATTGAATCAAAGATTTAATATTTTACCCACCTACTGACATATTTGAGATATTGAAAGGAAATTCTCACATTGATTGCATCAAAGATTTAATGAACTATTCTGTAGTTATAATTTGATGAGTTTAGATTGGTAATTAAATATAGTCTTTTTTTGTGAATTACTTAATGATTTGCTATTAAAGTTTCCTTGGAATTTGACTTAGCACCCAGAGGATTTAGTGGCGGTGCTCGAGCTTTCTATGAAAGCTCAAAAGAGGGTTCAGTCCTAGTAGAAATCTTTAGTCCCAAACTATATTCCCCCATAGGTTCCTATTTAGTGTAACTAGTGAAACCACAAATAGCTTATTATAATTATCATGTCCTCAAGGAGATTATCTTTGCAAGTAGTCTCCCTTTCTGCAGTGTAGGGTTAACATTGTGATTCCATATTATAGCTTATAGGGTTGTAACACTCCATATGTTGAAAACCCTAAAAATGGAAAAGTTATAGAATAAGGTTGAAACTGGACTGAGTGTACAAGGCCATCTATGGCTCGTGATTTATTCCACTGGTCGTAGACAGATGACATAGATTGGACCCTGAAGGATGAATACTCTTCTACGTCTGGAAGAATTATATGTGCAGGATATATGGTCTGTAAAAGGAATTATGGACCGTACTATATGATCGTGGTTCGAAGGTGCAAATTTCAGTAACCAAATATCTTGGCCATACAAAGTAAGAAGTTCAAGTATGACCCATAAAAGGAAGTACAAGTAGTACACTAAGTCTCATAAAGTGAGATTTAGAGACCATTTTATGGAATCAATTTCAACAAGATGAAACACCCGAAGTACAAGTCGTACTTTACTCTACGGACTATAAATATAGGTCTTAGATGGGTCTGAAAATTTTAAAATGAAGGGCCTTCTAGTCATTTCCAATTTGGTTGACTTCTAAAATACATCGTTTTGACCCTATTAACCAACTTAACCGTCTCAGATTCTTTAAACCCCTTTTCTAAATTCATTCACTCTCAAATCACTTTCAAATTTTTTTAATTTTTCTCTCCCTAGAAAAGATTCTATTTAAGCTTAGGGATTCAAGCTATGCCAAGTGTTTTTCAAGGTCATTCCATATCAATTTTTAAGGTTTGTCACTTGAGGTATGTTAGGGTTCATTCATGGATTAGTTCATCCATCGAGCCCAAATTGTACTCAGGTTTTCCTCAACTTCAAGTATGGATTTTAGGAGGTTTTCATGATTTGATTCCAAAAGCTTAGATATGATTATTACGTGATTAATTTACATAATTATGCATGAATTATGAAGGATTACATGAATTTTATGATTTTTTGTTGATTTCAAGTGATTTCAAGCATGTGTTAATTAAGGCTTGTTGAATTAATATGGTTTCCATTACTAATGATCTAAATTGATTTGAATTGCATTTATTACACATGATTTTCATCCAATTTCATGACTTTAAGTGCAATTGTTCATGAACTCATATTATGCCCTAATCTCCTATGACAAAGTTATGATTTTCACGATGTTGATTTCTAGCAAGGAAGTATGTTATGATGATGATAATGAGGGTGACCTAAGACCCTAAATTTTTATGAAATGATGAAAAGGTTGAGAGTATACACACACACACTTTATGCAAGCATGTAGATGGACTATTATAATGACATGAATTGTTTGCTTAAAAACTATGTGAGTATGATTTTGATAACTATGATGATACATACGTATATTGCATGATTACGTATTCCATGGAATTTGACTTAGCACCGAATGAGCTTAAGTGAGGGGGACTATCCCTAAGGATCATTACATAAATACTTAAGTCTCATAACTATGTGCCACTATAGAATTATATTATGTGCCTATATGGTATTGTTTTAGTTAAATCATGCAAATTGAGAGTGACATGCATATTTCAATTTATAAACATAATCTACAACATGATAATATCATTTGAAAACAAAGTCATGAAAATTCTAATTTGATCATACTTGAATTTAATGAAATAGTGAGATATTAGGTTAGGCCCATGGGTGAAAAGTACCCATGGATGAATCCTACACACCTCGATGAAAAATGAAGGACTAAAGGTGAACTCAATTTGAAATTAGAAGTTCTTCGATAGTTTCTTCACTTGAACTTCAGGGTAGACATGAAATTGATTATTGTTGAGAGGGTTATGAATTTTGAAGAATAGGAGTGCATGGAGGACTTAGTATAGTTAGAATAGCATGGGAGGAGTAATAACATCTAGAAAAGGCCTAAAACATTGAACCACGGATGAGAAAAAAGACGTGAAAGCTCTCACTTGAACTCCTAAACAAGTATGAGTCCTCTTCAAGAGACCCTTTATGAATTGTGAAAGGTTCCACGACTCGTGGTGAGGGTCGTGGACTGCATGGGTATTTGAGGGCCTAGAGGGTGCACCACCACAGACCACTTCACGAGGCTTGGAGTGCACACAACCCATGAAGTGTCTCATAGTATGCTCCTTGCACAAGGAAGCCCTCAAATCTACCAAGGGGCCCTTCCATGTCCCCAATTAAGGATGGTGGTGTGCACCATTGTCTGTGAAGGATGTCTTGGTGGACACCCTAGAATAACTTTTTTGAAACAATTAAAGCCTTGGTTTCACCTTTCAAAGTAGTGGACTTTGCAATATCTTCTCCTTGGGATCATTCATCCTCGAATGAGATAAGAGTTAGCTTAAATAGAGAGGAATAAGTATCAACATCCTAGCATGAGTGCATAATAAAAGTTTAAACATAAAAATTATAAAACCTTCAAACCTTTCCAATAAACATCATTTAAAACTAGTTTCATGAGCATGTATGCATGTTATGACATGAATGTGTAGAAATGAAAGGATTTGGACCATTTGTGCATGAAGAACCTATTACCTTAGGTTTGAGTAGAGTGAAAAAGATAAGAGTATTAATGCATCTTATCTAATTTTCTGCCCATGTAGCACATTAAACTTGGGTATTCCTCCAAAGGACATTAACCGAGGTCACTTCTTTGGTACATAACATCTTCACTTGCCGTCCTGAAATCTCTATCAGAACTTCTTCATAGGTAAAATTCTCCTCAGGTTCAATATCCTCCAAAGACACAATAGATCTTGGAACTCCAATGAATTTTCTCAACATAGACATGTGAAAAACCAGGTGAACCATAGTTATTTCCAAAGGCAAATAAAACCTATATTATAACAACCCAGACAGTTTTTAACCTTATGATGTTGATTGATATCTGATTTGTACCTACAATGATTGATTAATGAGCTTTACGATTCTCTCTTAAATGGTCATAATTAAAAACATCACATTGTGTAAGTTTTGTTTGACGTCTTGTAGGACTACTAACTTTAAATGGCCATATCTCTTATCACTGGTAGAACTAGGAGAGCCATCACCTGTCAAATTAAATATCTTTTAGTTATCTTTCCAACGCACTTAGTTTCTCTCTATTTGGAGTTCAGATAAAGAAGTTATGACCTTTTTGGTGAGACTGTTTGCACAGGGATTCGTTTCTGGAATTTGGATAAGGCACTGACTCATGGAGGCCTTCACGGACCATGTGACACTTCAAGGTCTGTGAAGAGGCTTGTGTAAACTCACATGATGTGTGGTAAGGTGTTTCGGGATGGTATCGACCTAAGGATTGGTTCTATGTGTAAGGTTAATGTTCAGGAAGTTGCGTCAATGAGATAGTGGGGTTCTCATGCCGTGTGAGTTCTTAAGAGCCATGAAAAAATCCATGTGACATTGCCAGCAAACAGCCAAGGCTCTGGGCAAAGTGAGGCTCCAAAGACCACCTTACGGTCTATGTGAAGCCTCACGACTCGTGAAAATATTTGTACGGTTGCAGAAGAGAAATTTTGCTAAGTATGGGATCACCATCTCGGGTTTTCGTTGACGAGTTATTCTTCAAGTTTGGCTTCACAGGGGAAGCTGAAAGTCCGTGTGACCTCTCACGGTCCGTGTGCTTGACCGTGTGGGTGTCATTCCAGTTGTTCCTATCTATTTTATTTCCGGTTTATTGTCTTTCAAGTGTAGCCTCACGGTGGAGCTCACGGGTCGTGAGTCACAACACGGTTCATGTAGTTTTCTTTGAAGGTGACTTTCCAGGTTTTCTTACCCATTTTATTAATGGTTTAATTGTAATTTTGGTTATTCTTAAGGACGTTTTAGACTTCCTAAGCCCTCCTAAACCCCTGAACTTAGCCTATATACCTTCATTAAATCCAAAATCCTCTCAGACTCTAGAATTATCTTCAAACACTCTCTCCTCAAGCTCTCTTCAAGGTGTGGGTTGAAGGTTGGAATTGGAATTCAAGGGAGATTTCTTCTTCAATCTCTCTTCTCTCTAAAACTTCTAGTTAATCAAGGTATGTCGGAATTTATTCATGACTCCTTTCAACCATGAAGCCCCAGTTGAATTTCTTCAAATTTATTTTATGAAATTATGCTTACTTTGAAATTGGGTCTTTAAAATTATGAATGATTTAATTAAATTGAAGTATGAGTTGTATTTAATTGTTGATTTTAAAGTGAATTAAGCCTTAATTTGTTGAATTGCATTGGTTTTAGGTAAGTTCAATTATGCATGTCCCCTTATTCTTTAAATCTATGCATGGGTGATATTATTTAATCTTTGATTATTGATTTAATTTGGAATTTCATATGGGTTCTTCTTATTATGAGTTTAATTTATGAATTCTAATTGCCCAAGATACTCTCTTCATCATTCATGGCATTTGAATTCATAAGCATGAATTTTATGAAGCCTTGATATGGGCTAAGTCTCAAATATATTTATGACTATGATTTTGAACAAGTATAGGTTATGAAAGAAATATGATCACATAATGTCTATGATTTGGCTCTTGAGCAATTATGGGTGTTTACACCAATATGATTTGATATTTATGGAGCTACTCCTATGCATGAAAGTACGACATGGAAATGAATTTGGATTTTTAGCCCAATGAAGTATGATTATGAGATGTTTTGACTTTTTAGCCACGTATGCATGAATGTGAAGCAAGTGATTTGGCCTTTAAGCCCAATTATGCATGGTTATGATTTCTAAGTAATTATCCTTCATTTTAAAGGCATGTATATGTATATGTATATGTATTCTTGTGGGATGACGACTTAGCACCGAATGGGATTGGAGTAGTAAGTGGGCTAGCCTCAAGGGTCCCACTTCTCTCCCTTGAACTATGTGCCAACATAGGATATGGTAACCCTTACCGAAATGACTGGGTCGTAAGGTACAGTTATAATATGTTATGATATGATATGATATGAAAATCCTTTCAAAATGACCGGGTCGTAAGAAGGGTGTCCATCACACCAAAATGACCAGGTCGTAAGGTGTGGTGTTGATTACCTTTGGTAAGTAATCTTCTTTAATTCGATGGGAGGCCTCATCGGGCGTATTCATGTTATAGCTCACATGAGTTTAAGATGTTGATTATGGTCATATCCCCTCTATATATGTAAAGTATTTGGAATTTCATGCATCATGGATCTCATGGCATATTGACATACTATTTCCTTACCTATATTCTCTTTCTATATATGTGCCCTTGTCAATATAATATTGGTTTATACGTCGACTATGTTCACATGTATCGCATACCCCCATACTTAGTGCATTATATGTGCTAACACATACTCTTTATCTACATGATCTAACCATGTAGGGACCGAAGATGATGCTTATCCACCTTTGGATGCTTATCTTGGTGATCTTGGATTGTTGCTAGTTGTAAGCCCTTTACTTCAAGGGCAAAACCCACCTTCCTCTATCTTACGTTCTGTTATGTCTTGTCTATCTTACCTTATGACTTGAGAGTGAGCCTGGGTTATGTTGTGGCCCCTATGAATCAAACCCACATACCTTAAAATTGACCAAGAGAATTGAAGAATTTCACAACAAGGATGATTTGTCCCAAATTTCTTCAAGCTTTCAACAATTGAGGCCAAGAGGGTTGAGGGATTTTCAAAATGAATTCAAGAGTGTTAGAATTGGTGTAAAGCGGTTTGGGTTAGGTTTAGGGAGTTTAGGAGACCTTAGAAATCCTAAAATGGGCATAGGATCTAATTAAATTTAGAATTAACTATTAATGAAATGGACTAATTAACTGAAACAGGGTCTCACGGAAGGTCTACAGTGCTCGTCAACTGGTACACGGTCCGTGTACCTGACCGTCTGACTTGCCTTGGCCTCGTCTTCGGCTTGAACTCTCGGGGGACTTTTTGAAACACTTCACGGAGGGACTCACGGACCGTGTGGCTGCACACGAACTCTGTACTACTCTATGGAGCCACACTTGGCCTGGAGTCCAGCCCCACAACCTTGCTAAGGTTCTACCCCATTTCACGGGACCCCTCACGGGCCATGAAGTGTCTCACGGACCGTGGGACTAGACTTTTTCCTTGGCTGGGGTCCTGGACACCAGGGACTCATTGGATCATCACACGTCCACCCCCACGAACCGTGGACCCTCACACGGTCCGTGGTCCATCCCTTAACCCAGTTTTATAACTTTTTTCCAACGTCTTTTCAATTAGGGGCAGTCTCACTATTTTGACCATAACATTCTCATTCAAACTCCGAATTGAGTTAAACCAATTGAATTGAGAAGATAACTCAAAGAGCTTTAATTTGATATATAGTAGGCCATACAATTTATCCCGTAGAAAAAGTTATGATTCCTCAAAGCACACTGCCCAACCGACCTCTCTATGTCACCAAAAGGTCCATTTTGAATTCGGCCACTTAAAACCAACCCATGGCTACAATAATTCAACCATGACTAGTTCAAAACTATCCAATATCAACCATTAAGATGTTCGAAATTTTTTTGGTCATTACAAAAGGTCAATGAGGATGCCCAGAACTTTGTTAATGAACTTACTAAAGTGTTGAATGTCATGGGTGTGAGTTTTGAAGAGAAAGCTGAATTGTTTGCTTATCAGCTGAAAGATGTGGCTCTGATGTGGTATAATCAATGGCTAGTTAAGAGGGTTTCTGATGTTAAGGTAGAATGGGAGGAGTTCAAGTTTGCTTTTCTGGACCATTTCTTCCCTGTTGAACTTAGGAAGGTCAAGATGACCGAATTCATTAATCTCAAGCAAGGTGGAATGACTGTGAGGGACTATTCTTTCAAGTTCACAAAGCTCACAAAGTATGCTCTCATGTTAGTTGTTGATCCTCGTATAAGAATGCATAAATTTATTTCTGGGGTCTCTAATTTGGTAGTGAAGGAATGTTGCACCACTATGCTTAATCAGGGAATGGATATTTCTAGGCTTATGACTTATGCAGAATAGATTGAGGGGGATACACTCAAGGAGAGGAAGGTGAATAATTTTAAGAGGGCACGGTATGATGGTGGGTTCTCTAACTCTAGGAGTGGTGGTGGAAGTGGCCATTTTCAACAAGGCCAAGGTTCTAATGAAAAGTATGCCAATGCTAGGGTGCCTCCTCCTAAGGCACAGGTCGAGAGTGGGCCAACCTTTCCTTGGTGTTATAAGTGTGGGAAAAAACATCCTGGGAAGTGCTGGAGGGATACAGGTGCTTCACTACAAGAAAATTGGTCTTTAACGAGGGGGAATTTAGTCGCTAAAAGTATAAATTCGGTCGTTATTGACTAATAACGACCGGTAAAAATCCGATCATCACCGGTCGTTAAAAGCTCCGCCGTTAAAAGTAATCCGGTCGTTAAAAAATCTTTAACGAAGACAAAAATCTGGTCGTTATACCTCGTTTCAGCAACCAAATTTTCCCTTCACTAATTGTTATTCTAGTTATTAAAAAAAAAGAACAAGCCCGGTGCACTTTCGGGGAAGGGCCCGGACCACAAAGATCTATTGTACGTAGTCTTACCTTGCATTTCTGACAGATGATGTTACCAAGATTTGAACCCATGACCTTCTGGTCATATAACAATAACTTTACCAATTACTCCAAGACTCCTTTTAGTTTTAGTTATTAAAACCTTAATTATAACCACAAATCAGATCAACAAAAGTGCATATATATTTACACACATACATAAAAATACGTGCATATATGAAAACACACAAATTGATTATATTCATATAAAATTT
>JBCEWC010018548.1:0-11912 GCA_038996855.1 Solanum aculeatissimum
GAAATCTTCTTCATTTAATTTTTATTTTGTTTATTAAATTTAATATTTAATATTATTAAAATAATAATAAGAAAGATAGTGAAAAGACAATTTTGTCTAAAGAGGAACCTTTTAATGAAGGGCAAAAAGTTCAAACAACATTTCTAAGGGCCTTCACACTTTTAATATAGCATAGATATAGATAGATAGATAGATATAGAAGATATAGATTAACAACGGATTTGTAGTGCTAATAAGGCAAATTAATTAGGGAAAATTACATATATATACAAAAAAGTAAAATATTTACAAAAAAAATAGCCCATATTTTATTTACATAAAAAATAGTCCAAAATCACTGAAACTATACATGACTATACAATATGGTTTGTCCAAAGTTATAGAAAGTATACACTTCTATACAATGCATATTACTTATACATGGGTTATAGACAAAATATACATTATGATACACAAATATACACCGACTATACATGTCTATACAACGAGGGCTATTTTTTTTGTAACTTTTTTAAGTTTAGCGTCTCTCAGTGTAATTTTCCCAATTAATTATACATAAGGGCCAAATATACCTCCAAGGAGCAAAAATTAGATTCTAGTTAAAAAATATCCATCAATCAAATTTTTAGCTCCAAAACACCCTCTCCCTTGCAAAATTTAGTAAAGGCCAAAATTGCTCTTGAACTATCAGAATTGGAGTAAAAATACCCTTCGTTAGTTTTCAGTTCAAAAATACCCGTCAGTCAAAATTTTAAAATTATTATTTGAAATATCATCTTTCATTAAAAATTCAACCCCGACACATCTTCAAATTAATTTTGTCAGACTTTTGAGTAATCCATATTCAACTATATTAAAAAAATAGCTTTCATTTATAGTTGCGATTGAATTTAGTTCTCTCTTGAAAATGATAACTTATGTTGATTGTGTTGCATTGCTAACATGAGCACAACAACTTCTATACCAGCTTCGTAGATTCAAAAAATTTGTAGAGTTAGATCCTACTGAACTCGAGAAATCAATGCTTGTAGAAGAAAAAGAAAAAGCAGAAGGAGGAGGAGGACGAGGAGGCAACGTAATAACGAGGATGAATAATTGTTATCATTCAGAGATAGACTTTGACTTTTTGAGACGTTTGCAAGTGAAGTGACAGTTCTTTTCGACATGAAAAGGCTAACCTAATATTCATGGAGAAAACCTCTTGGGTCCCTAAATGGGGTTCCACGTGGACTGATCATGTGATGTTCTTTGTTCCCGTAGCAGGCATGAGGTCATTTCCGTTTGATATAGTTTTTTTTTTCAAAATTTTAAGGGAGGGGTATTTTTGAACCAAAAACTAACCAAGAGATATTTTTGCTCCATTTCTGATAGTTCGACGGATATTTTAGACCCTTTTTTATTTTCATTAGAGAGGAGTATTTTTGAGTTAAAAATTTAATTAAGCAATACTTTTGAGCCAAAACCTAATGAAGAGATATTTTTACTCCATTTCAAATAGGTCGTAAGTATTTTTGACTTTTTTCAATCATATAATAGTCAAACAAGATTTGATCATGTAATTAAGCAATTTGTCATCCATTAAACTTTTTGTCTAATATTAATCCCGTTATCAAGAGAAGTTCTCATTTTTTATCAACACTAACAAAAATGCTAATTTGTGCACTATCTTAGAACATGATAAAAAATAGATGGGTAAATTTGAACGTAAAATCGTAGGTATTTCACCGTAGAGCGTCATAATGACCCGTGTTTTAAAATGTAAGATTAAGACTCACCTCGAGGTGGAGCTCTGGCAAAATATTTCAAAACTCATGTCTGAGACTTAGTTCTATGAGACTTACTCCCTAAGTGTTCGAATGAATGCCCTAAACACGCTTAACACCCAACGCTCGAGTTTCGTTTAATAGATCGTCTTACATAAATTTTGTGTCAAATTCTATAATGACCCTGAAGGTCATATTTGGTATTTTTCAGTTAAATTATCATTTTGCCCTTCCTAAAAGTTGCTATGAGTCATTTTTGAATGAGTCTAAAAGTCAAATTTTGAAAAACCTCGTGAAAAGTTGGATTTTTGCTAAAGATAGAGTTTTTAAAGGTTAAAGTTTGAAATTTTGAGTTTTGAGGTCATCTTGAGTTTTGGTGGTCGGAATGCAATTTCGTCAATTCCATTTGCTCTGAAAATCTGGTGCAACTCCCTTTTACTCTCCGTGTTCGCGGGATAGAGCTCCACATTCGTGGAGGTCTACTTTTTGTGACCTCTGCGTGCGCGGATGCCCATCCGCGTTCGCGGAGGTATGGAATCTGCCAAGTTCCGCATTCGCGGAACACTATTTTGTCTGAAATAGTTTAATGTTTTAAAGTGACGGGTTTCATCATTTTCACCATTTTTAACATTTCAAACTCAGTTTGCTTCAAAGAATTTTAAGACAAGACTATTGGATATCGTGTTTCTAACTTAATTCTTCAATTTTCTTGATTAATTTGTGATTTTAAAATGAAATTGGGAATTTTTAGTTGGAGAAATTAGGGTTTTCTTAGACATTGATTTTGGAAATAAAAAAATGGTGATTGTTAGTTTATTTTAACTCCATTTTCGAAATAGTTTTTGCCATTGAATCCTTATTACTTGGGATCATTTTTATGTAGTAATATTCAGATTATGAGAACCTTTTTCGGTATGAGATATTTGGATCATTTCGTCCTTTACACTTTAATTGCTTGATTTTATTGTCATTGACTTTGTATTGAGATTGTGAATCCGTATTTAACTAGATTGTGACATTTCGGGTGCAAATTTTAGGGGAAAAGCTCTAGTAGTTGCTTGATTTGGCTATTGTTTGAGGCAAGTGGATTCCTAAACCTTGTTAAACTTACTTGAACATTATGTTCCTTTACTTGTGACTTAGAATGATTGGATAATTGTTGTTGATTAAGTTGAACTTGGCAAGTTGTGAGAATTTGATTAGAATGTGAAATTCCTTTATGATGTGAAAGTGAAAGATTGAGATTGATATGTATTGACTTGTGATTGAGAATTCCCTGTGATATACGAATGTGGATTGTGGATCATGTTGAGCTTGATCATGGTAAATATTGGTGATATTATTGTTGGATCTCACTTGTGGGTTAGAGAATTGACTGTAGGCTTGGAATAGATTCAATATTATACTTTGTATATTGTGATATTTGACTTGAATTGATGTATATGTTGTAATGTGGGCTCTTTTATGCACTCATCATATGTATATGTTCTTGACGTGTATTTTTGACTGAGTTCCACTGATAAAACACTGAAAATAAATAAGGGACGGACCACATGAGTCGTGACATATGACATTGATATAAAATAGAGGATAGGCCACCCGAGCCGTGACACGTGATATTGATATAAAATAGGGGACGAGCCACACGAGTCTTGGCATGTGACACTGATTATACTGAGGATGAGTCTCACGCTCCAAGGCAGATACATGGACAAATATGTCCTCCATGGGTTCTGGGTTGATGACATCAACAAATGTATATCATAGGACAGACAAATATCACGATTATTTGATATTGTATCGCGTTGCTTACATTTCATAACATTCATTCCATTTCATATCATTCTACCTTGTGATTGTGATTTGATTTGGTTATTAAGATTTGATTATGAGATGATTATATTTTAATTGTATCTGTTGAGTATCTAAAACTACCTTGAGATATCTGTTGTATAACCAAGTTGTGTAATGAGACATTCTGTATATTTGAACTATATCCTGTGGTAACTGTTGAGAATTTTTGTTGTGTGGTTCATGCATATCTACATTGTTATTGTTGTGCCGAGACTTTTCTGAGTGCAGGTGTATAGTTCAGCGGTATGTGGCTGGAGTATAAGGAGTATTTTGTTCTGTATTTTTTACTTGTGTTTAGATCTTCTTGTTGAGTGTATGTTGTTTGGTATTTACCCTTGCTTACACATGTATATAGGTTGTGACCCGGTTCCGCTTGATTTATCATCCTTCTTTGACAGACTGAGCTTCTTGATATTTGAGAGGTAGCAATTTGTCTATTTTGGTAGACTCTCGAAGTCTTTTCAGCATATTTTGTGTTTTATTTGAGAACTGAGACTCAGACTTATATTCCTTTTCTACTGTATTCTATATTAGAGGCTTGTACGTGTGACACCAATCTTGAGATAGTTTGTAGACTTGATTATTCTATGTTTGCCTTATCTTTTAGACTTTGTTTCTTCCTATTTTAGTATTATGTATTGGTTTGAGCAGATTTATGTTGATTTGCCTTAGTGGGTTAGGCAAGTTCCATCACACCCATTTTTAGGTCGTGATAATTTGGTATCAGAGCTCCAGATTCATAGGTCTCACATGTGTACAAGTCCAGTCGAGTAAAGTCTTAAGGATTGATGTAAGAAGTCTGTTACTTATGTTTAAGAGGTTACAAAGACTGTTAGAAAATTTCTTTTTTGTTCTTCCAATTCATGTCGTACGTGGTTGTTGTAAGGTTGCCGAGTACTGAGTATTCTTTTGGCAGATAGCCAGGACCAAATCTTTATCTATGGGTAGAGTTGAGGAGTTTGCTCGTGAGGCTACTATTGAGGCCCCAGCTCGGGGCAGTGGTAGAGGTAGAGCCAGAGGACGTGGTAGGGGCCAAGGATGTGTTGTGGTTCGGCACCCACGAGAGATTATAACGTAGGTATCTCACCTGAGCCTTTAGTCGAGCTTAGGCAGCACCAGGCTCCTCCAGAGGCCGAGGATCCTATTAATCTTTAGGGCACTCTTTAGAGGATGATGGGCATGCTTAGGACTATTGCCCGAGGTGTACCATAAGGACCGACTACGGGTGAGGTTCCCCCTCCCCAGGTGCTGGAGCAACATCATGATTTTGATGAGTATGTGGCATATCATTCAGCTTTGGTGGACCAAACACCTTATATGCCTCATCATGTGTCAGTTGATACACCAACACAGATAGTTCTTCCTTTGGCAATTTGAGAAACTTGCAGACCTTGTTTCTCCGTGCCAACAAACTTTCTGGTTCTATTCCGAAAGAACTTACATTTTTTGACAACTTGGTTGTGATGGAAATGGATGAAAATCAGTTTTCAGGCCATTTGCCTGAGCATCTTTGCCAAGGTGGGAAACTTGAGAACTTCACAGTGAACAGTAACAAGCTAACAGGGCTAATACCAAGAAGCTTAAGCAAGTGCTGGAGTATGAAAAGGTTGCGCTTCAATAACAACAGTTTTACTGGGAATTTATCTGAAGCTTTTGGCATCCATCCAAAGCTTCTGTTCATTGATTTGAGCGACAATGATTTTCATGAACTCAGCAACAACTGGGGGAAATGCAAGAATTTGTCTGATTTTCGGATAGCCAGAAATAGAATTGGTGGTAAGAGAGCCTAGTTACACAAGAGCATTATCTCATGCCTTTACTTAATGAAAGATGCCTTACAAGATCCTCCATACAGGCAAGAGAGGAGAAACCAGCCTAATGGGAATAAGCTCAAAACCAAAGCAACCCCTCCATGTCGCATATATAGTAGTGAAGGTGACAGTAACTTTTTAACTATAATAAAGGTTGATATAGTCACAATATACTGGAATCTAACTTTCACTACATTTGCATCCTCCCAAGTAGCATGCTCCTCCTTTAACTTTTCACTGCCTTATTACCTCCTTAAACCATCCTACGCTTAAGGACTATAACTGGTTGCAGAAAATTGGGATCAGCAATATCTAACACTGAAATGTGGTTTGATCAACTTCAAAAAGATGTTGGTATTAGAGTGTTATCTATGCATTGCTGCTTTTGTGGCGAGTTCTTAACATCAGGGAATGCAGCTTTCCATTTGGTGCTCAAGGAATGAACCTGAGCATCCGATCAATTGATAACGAAATGACTACATTTATGGAATATAGCCAAGAGAAGAAGCAATCTTCCAACTCTTTAACTGAGATTGATGTTTATCTTCACAACGTAGCTTGACTTGGCAAAGACAGCGGTGGACATGGATGTGATATCAATATAGCTGACCTAAATGGAGGGATACACACAGTACGGATTCATATAGCTGGCCTCAACTAATTTGAGATTTGGGTATACTAATTTTTTATGTTGATAGTGAATCAACTTACTTTGAAACATAGGAGGCTTAGTTTAGACTATCTTGAATTTAGACACAATCAGAAACTTACTAATACGTCATCCTTCTTACCGCTGAATTTGAAACCAAAGGAAGATAAGATAGTTAGTAATATGGAAGTAGCAAATTACGTCTTAGTTTAGCATAACTGTGTTAATTATGAAGAGACCTATTTAAATGTTACGACATGTTTGTTAAAACCAATCATGGTCTTTTGTTGGTTGTATACCTTTATGCTCTTGATGAATGCTAAATGTCATGGTTTTGGGTTTCATTTGTGTCATAGAAAAACATATATTAGCAGAACTCTACTTGAACATAAGAGGAAAAAATAATGATGGGATGAATTTGGTCTCTTTTACCTAGTACTGTAACATGTGAATTCTTGAAGTCCACTCGAGATGAAAACAATTGACCAACAAATAATTTGTTTCTCTAATAGCTGAAACAAATATTTCCAGCAGCTACAACTTGAATATCTGTTTGAAAAAAAAAGAAATCACTGCATACATGTTCAGTAAATGTTTAGTTTGATACATAATCCTCACTATCTTCATCTTTAAGATATCATTTTCTGACATGCATTGCAGTGTGTTCCAAATTATAGAAACATTCACAGTTAAAAGTAACATGCAAAGCTGAGGCAATAACATCAGTAGTAATTAATGAACATGGAACTTGCTTTTATTACTTAACATCAGTATGCTGTAATTTGTATATATTCTAGTACAAAGCTCTGAATTTTTTAGATTCAAATCCGTAATCCATATAAGCAACTCAACAATACAGAAAAACTAGTCTTGATAATATATTACTGTGAAAGTTCTGATCAACAAACTTGTTATTTCATGTCCACTTGGTGCCAAACATAATCTTTTCCATACCAGGGCACCTTACATCTCTGGAATCTCACCTTCATGGAATCTGATAATTGGGTGAATCCATTGATAACAAATGAGAGATAAAGTGCATCGTTGGCCTTGATTTTGGATTTTCAATCAAACACGAGCTTGCTAGCTTGATGATGAAAGCCAAAAACTCTTCTACTTCATCTTCAGGATGTGGAAGGCGCTCATCTAGCAAATCGCTAAGCTGTACATCTCTTGTCGATGATTTTGCTAAAAGAGTAAGGGATTCCCCAAGATGCTTTCCTTTGATTACCTCCAATGCTAAAACTCCAAAGCTATAGACGTCACACATTTCCGTCACCTTCATTGTATAGGCAAGCTCTGAAACAATAAAGTTGCAAATGAGATGGAAACAAGATAGAGTGTGCAGAAATAGTTCATGAACTGAAAAAAGGATAAGATCATAAGAAGTTAGCTCTTACCAGGTGCAACATAGCCATATGTTCCTGCAAGTGCAGTACAATTGGATGAGTCTGGCTTGAGAATCTTAGCTATGCCAAAATCTGAAACACGAGCTTCAAACTCGGAATCAAGCAAAACATTACTGCTTGATATGTCCCGATGAACAATCGGGGGTGAGCAATCATGGTGCATGTAAGATAAAGCATAAGCAACACCTTTGATGATATTCACCCTTGTAAGCCAATCCAATTTCTTGGACTCTATTTCATTGCTCAAAATACTAGACAAACTCCCCCTCTCCACATACTCGTAAACCAAGAACGAGTGTTGTGCATTCGAACAAAAGCCATAGAGTCTCACAATGTTCCTATGCTTAATCTCTGTCAATGCCCTTACCTCATTCATGAAGCTTTTGCGATGCTTAATATCAAACGAAGAATGAAGCCGCTTCACAGCAACATTCCCCAATGATGGAAGATCTACCTTGTAAACGCTTCCGAATCCTCCTTGCCCAATGCAAAATGCTGAATCAAACTCCTCTGTGGCTTTTAAGATATCCCAGTATAATGAAGTTCCATGTAACGAGGATATTGAAAGCAGACCATCATCTTTGTCAATGGAATCCCGTCTTTCAACGTCTCTAACTCTTCTTCTTTGGTCACGCATTAGGAAGGCACCACCGGAAACACAGAGAAGCACTAGTGCTCCCAGAACAGGAAGTACAGTGATAAGGATGAGTTTAAGTCCCTTTGCCATTGAGTGCTTCTTCACCACAGAAGATGGACTTTCGCAGGGCTGGAAACCTGTTACATTCCCACAAAGATCTTTATTACCCTCCAATGAGGCATGCGTGAAAGCTTTGTTATTTGGTATTGGACCCTCCAACTCATTGTATGACAAGCCAACATCCTGCAAACTAGTCAAACTTTCAAAATTTTCAGGAATGTGGCCAGAAAGGTTGTTGTGGGAAAGATCCAAGATTGCCAAGTCCACCAAGCTGGCTAACTGAGCAGGAATTTCTCCATCAAGAAGATTATGGCTCAAATCAAGTACATTAAGATGAGTTATACTCTCTATCTCCCTTGGAATTTTCTGGCCAAACTTGTTGTTGCTCAGGTTCAAGAGAAACATGTTATTGTAATCTCCTATAAAGGTTGGGATCGACCCATTCAATCTATTGTCTGATAGATCAAGGGATAATAACTTTGTCAGTGAACCAAATTCCATAGGAATATTGCCAGAAATTTGGTTGTTTTGCAGAAGAAGATCAATAAGAGAGGTCAGTTTTCCAAGTTCAGAAGGAATTTCCCCAACCAAATGATTTGCTGAAAGATCTAGTCCGTGAAGAGCTTTGAGGTCTCCAATCTCAGGGGGTATGCCACCACCAATTCTGTTTCTGGCTATCCGAAAATCAGTCAAATTCTTGCATTTCCCCCAGTTGCTGCTGAGTTCACCATGAAAATCATTTTCGCTCAAATTAATGAACTGCAGCTCCGGATAGATACCGAAAGCTTCAGATAAATTCCCAGTAAAACTATTGTTATCAAAGCGAGCCCTTTTGAGACTCGAGCACTTGCTCAAGCTTCTTGGTATTGGCCCTGTGAGCTTGTTACTGTTCACCGTGAAGTTCTCAAGTTTCCCACCTTGGCAAAGATGCTCAGGCAAATGGTCTGAAAACTGATTTTCATCCATTTCCATCACAACCAAGTTGTCCAAAAATGCAAGTTCTTTTGGAATAGAACCAGAAAGTTTGTTGGCACGGAGAAACAAGGTCTGCAATTTTCTCAAATTGCCAAAGGAAGGAGGAATTGGACCGGTAAGTTGATTAGTGGATAACTGCAGATCATTCAGCTTTTTTAAATTCCCTAACTCACTAGGAATGGGACCAGATAGTTGGTTGGAATGAAGGTACAAGAGTTTGAGCTCAGTTAAGTCTCCTATTGTTTTGGGAATTGGACCAGAAAGATTGTTTGTGTTTAAGCCTAGCTCCTCAAGTGACTTTATCTTCCCTATTTCAGCAGGAATATGACCAGTTAATTGGTTTGAATCAAGATAAATTTGACCAAGATTGACAAGTTTTCCTATTTCTGGAGGAATATGACCTATTAATTGGTTTGAATCAAGAAAAACTTCAACGAGATTGACAAGTTTTCCTATTTCTGCTGGAATGGAACCAGAAAGCTGATTCTCATACAGATGCAAATAGGACAAGTTCAAATTCCCCAATGAAACAGGAATGGAACCATCGAGAGAGTTAGTGCTCAAATCTAGCTCAGTTAGGGACTTTAGTTGACCTATTTCCGACGGAATGGAACCATTTAATTGGCTGTCAAATATGTGGAGGACCTCAAGCTTTGTTAACGAGCTAATTTGTGATGGGATTCTGCCCGAAATCTGATTGATGGACAAGTCAAGATAGACAAGATTAGTGAGCTTTCCTATTTCAGGTGGGATGGTGCCAGAGAGTTGATTCCTGCTAAGATCAACATGAACAAGGAAAGGAAGAGATAAAAATGGAAAATCATAAAGTGTGCCTATAATACCAGCATTTGTCAAACTCAACATGTTTACCCTTCCATTAATACATGCAACTCCATACCAGTCCTTGCATGCATTAGAACTCGCCGTTCCAATTCTGGAAGAATTCTTGGCACCAACAGGACGACTTAGCGTCCATGAAGCCAATAAGGAATTATTCTGGTTTTGGAAAGTTGCTTTCCATTTTAGAAGAGCAGTTGCTTCCTCAGTGGAAGCAAAAGTAACTGTGAAAAGGTATAAGAGAGTGGAAAACTGAATGAAACTTAATATAGTGGGAACTATCATCCTGGCTAATTAAAAGATTCAAGTTGAGTGTTTTTGGTTTAGTTTGTGATGAAGTGGTGCAGGGCTATAGTTGTATATATATTGTAATGAATTATTACTGTGTCTTTGTAAGTCAATGGCATTTAGTTCAGAGCTTGTAAAATACGGGTAGAATTAGAAAGACTTTGAATTATTCAGAAGTCGTCTAATATGAACATGACTGTCAACACTCAAGAGTAATATCGCGGGCCATGTACTGTGGAATTATTTCAAGTTCTACTCAGTTTTTCCAAGAAAAAGTCACACTAGCAGGGTCTCTGTTCCGTATTCTGAAATTAAGTGGTTTCTTATTTATTTTCCCGTATTTGTTAGATAAAGAGAAAAAAATATTTATATATAATTTAGACCAATATAACGAGCGGTAGATTAGAGGCATAGGAACTACGGGGTAGGGGTAAAGATGAGAATATAGCATCACGAGCTCTTTGGTGAAAGAGGTAGCAGAGCAAATTCTCCGTGAAATATTATATTCAGCTAACTTGGTAATTACTTGTCCAGTAGGTGTTTACATCAAATCAAGAATGACTTTAGTAGGTTTAAAGTGAAAAATACAAATTACCAGTTAAAAACATGTGTTAATACTTATCTTGTAGTTTGAAGTAAATATAAAGTGTCTCACATAAAATCATTTTTTAACTATTTTTCTTAATTTATTATTTTATCTTTTATTTATTTAGTTTTAAGATTCACTTTTAGATGAAATTTTTTTTATATTTAGAATTCACTCTTTAGTTGGGACTATTGTATATAAATAATTGTCTAGGCTATGAAAAAGAAAAAAAATATTATTATTTTTCTAATATTTAAGACTTTGAAATTAACTAAAATTTTGATTATCTAACATTTTGTTAATAAAAGTATGTAATATATACTCCTTTTATATTTAGAAGTCTTTTTCTAAAATTAAATTTTAATCAATGAATTATTTAACTCCCAACTATTCAACTCTAAATTATTATTTCATAAACTATTAATATATCTTTATATTATAAATAATTGAATTGATTTTCTGATCTTTTGACCGTTCATAATAGATTAATCTTTTGCATCAAATTAATAACATTTATTTAATTTTGTTTATATGGATATTGTATTTATTTTAATAACAAGTATTATTTATATATAATTTTTAAATTGATACGACACATACATGCAAAACACGTACACTAAACTAATATATTTGAAATAAGCTCAATTTTATATATTGCTATAAAGAAATTATACGATATTAGTCCCTTTGTAAGCCATTGCAAGCAAAGCATTCAACAAATAGATGTGGAATACAACTATGCTAACGTCGAAGCTTCTAACAAATACTACTGTATTTCAAATGCTTCAAAAAATATACCAACGTTTCTTCATTTTTGGCAACAATAAGTGTATTTTCTTCTTTTTCATCTTATTATACTTTTATTCCTTTGAGTTAGTGTAGCTCTAAACGGTATCGCCATTAATTGGACATAGGTGATATTTGTTGAAAAAAATCGGGTAATTATTTCCCAAAAAAAAAATAAACAAAATACCCGACAAATAATATTGAATACTATAAAAAGAAAGAATTTTGTTAACGGAGTTCGGCCAATTTAGCTTAAT
>JBCEWC010018549.1:0-11911 GCA_038996855.1 Solanum aculeatissimum
ATTTCTCATGAACTACTCTTGAATTGAATGTAAGGTTTGAAATCTATTACCCATGCTATTCATATTGTCCCTCATGGAATTGCATGCATGATTCATGGGTTGATTGTGAAAGTTTTGATATGGGATAATTCCCTAACATGATTTTGACCATGATTTGTAATGTAACACTTGTGATCACATATTCTCTTAATATGTTACGGCTCTTGGAGCATCTTGGGTGCTTGCACCATCTTTATATGATATGATATGGAGCTACTCTTTTGCATGAAGCATGACATGAAGGTTGGTTTGACTTTTGGCCCATGATGCATGATTTTGAACTATGTTAAACTCTTGTTAAGTATGCATGAAGTATTTGAAAGTATGATTTCCTCCTAAGCCCAAGTTGCATGATTTGAAGTGTAAGTGTCAAGTTTCCATCTATAAGCATGCATGTATATATATGTATACATATTCTTGTGAGATGATGACTTAGTACCAAGGGATTGGAGGCGGGTGGACTATCTCTACAGGGTCCATACTCCTTTCCGTCAAACCATGAGCCTACATGGGTTGCTACCGAAATGGGTATTGTTTCCCGTAAGGTATGCCTTGATACCGAAATGGGTATTATTTTCCGTAAGGTATGCCTTGATATGATGTGATATGATATGATATAATGTGTTAAGCTATGTTATGAAATCCTCCGAAATGCCTATTTCCAATGTCTTCCGAATTTCAGGCATTCCCACTATTTTGGCCATAACTTCCTCATATAAACTTTTAATCGAGTGAAACCAGTTGCATTGTGAAGGTAACTCAAAGATCTTCAATTTGATATGTCGTAGTCCACACGATTCAACCCTCATCAAAAGTTATGTCTCCTCAAAACTCACTTTCCAAACAGCCTGTCTAGGCCACCAAATGATCCATTTTGCGTTCGGCCACTTAAGCTCAAACCATGACAACCAAAACAAAACCATGACCAGTATAACATCATACAAGACCAACCATAAGGAGTTTTCGAAAAAATTTGGGTCGTTACATCATCTCTCCCCAGGGATCTTTCGTCTTCGAATGAGCTAAGACTAGGGCTTGAGGACATCAATCATAAAACAAGAGACATACTAATCACAACTCAAGAGATCATGCATCATATCAAAAAAAAATTCAAAACTCACGTCAAAATATCATTTTCGTGCTTATGAATGCATGTAATGTCATGAAACTCAAGAAACAAAGAATTGGGACAATTTAAAGGATAGAACCTAGTACCTTAGGTTTGAGTAGATTGGAAGAGGTAAGGATATCGCTCCATCATTTCCAAATCTGCTTCCCACGTTTCACTCTCCACATCTTGATTCCTCTAAAGTACCTTAACCGAAGCCACCTCCTTATTGCGAAGCCGCTTCACTTGTCTATCCAAAATCTCAACCGGGACTTCTTTATAAGTCAAGTTCTCTTCAATTTTCACACCATCCAAAGGTGCAATGGCCTTGGTGTCCCCAACCAACTTCCTCAACATAGATACATGGAAAACTGGATGAATAGAGCTCATATGCAAAGGCAAGTCCAACCGATAAGTTACACTACCAATCCGCTCCACAATCTCATAAGGTTCGACGTACCTTGGGCTCAACTTGCCCTTTTTGCCAAAATGCATTATACCCTTCATGGGGGACACCTTCACATATACCCAATCACCAACATGAAATTCAAGGTCCCTCTTTCTATCATCCGAATATGAATTTTGACGACTTTGAGCCGTCTTCAACTTTTCCCAAATCAACTTCACCATTTTAATAGCCTCAATAACCAAATCCGGGCCTATCAAGGCCGCCTCACCAATTTCAAACCAACCAACTAGGGACCTACATCTCCTACCATACAAAGCCTCAAAAGGAGCCATACCGATGCTAGCATGGAAACTGTTGTTGTAGGCAAACTCAATGAGAGGTAAGTGATCATCCCAATTTCCCTTAAAGTCCAATACACAAGCCCTCAACATATCCTCCAAGGTTTGAATTGTCCTCTCAGCTTGCCCATCGGTTTGAGGATGGAATGCGGTGCTCAACGTGACCTTAGTACCAAGCCCATTTTGAAAGGACCTCCAAAAATAAAAAGTAAATTGGGTACCATGATCCGATATGATAGACCTTGGCACACCATGCAACCTCACCAATTCCCGAATATACACCCTGACATATTATTTGGCACTATAGTTAGTCTTGACTAGTAGGAAGTGAGTTGACTTAGTCATTCTATCAACCACAACCCATACAAAATCAAATTTCCTCCTAGTACGGGGTAATCCAATGACAAAGTCCATATTTATGTCTTCCCACTTCTAAGTAGGGATCTCAATATCTTTTGTCAAGCCACCGGACCTTTGATGTTCTACTTTAACTTGTTGGCAATTGGGAAATTTTGACACAAATTTAGCCACATCCCTTTTCATACCATGCCACCAATACATCTCTTTCAAATCTCGATGCATTTTGGTAGATCCCGAATTAATAGAATATTGTGAATTGTGAGCCTCTTTCATGATAGTCTCTCTTAAGCCATCAACATCTGAAACACACAAACGATCTTGGTACTGAAGCACACCATCTCCCTCTTGGGAGAAAATCTAAATCTTGCCATTGGCAACCAATTTTTTCAATTCCACCAAAGAAGGATCTAAATCTTGCTTAGCCTTAACCTCAACTACCAAGGAAGATTCAGATCCACCTTGATCAAAGATGCAATCATTGATGGATTCGATCAACCTCACACCCAACCTAGCCAAACGGTGCTCATCCTTTGCTACCTGTTTTTTCTCTCATCCACATGTGCTACACTCCCCATAGAAAGTATACTAAGAGCATCCGCCACAACATTGGCCTTGCCGGAGTGATAAAGCACACTCATATCATAATCTTTAAGAAGTTCCAACCATCTCCTTTGCCTCAAATTAAGATCCGTTTGAGTGAACACATATTGTAAGCTCTTGTTATCGGTGAGCACATCCACATGGACCCCATACAAATAATGACGCCATATTTTCAAAGCAAACACCACCGCCACTAATTCAAGATCATGAGTAGGATAATTTTGTTCATGCACCTTCAATTGTCGGGAAGCATAGGCTATCACCTTACCATGTTGCATAAGAACACAACCCAAACCAATACGTGATGCATCACAATAAATCAGAAACCCATCTAGACAATTTGGCAAAGTCAAAACCGGAGCTGATGTAAGTCGATCTTTCAAAGTTTGGAAGCCCTTCTCACATTCATTAGTCCACAAAAACTTGGATTTCTTTTGAGTCTATTTGGTCAATAGAGACGCTATAGATGGAAACCCCTCAACAAACCTTCTATAATAGTCGGCCAAACCAAGGAAACTTCTAATATCCAAAGGAGTCAATGGTCTAGGCCAATCCCTAACCGCCTCAGTTTTCTTAGGATCAACCTTGATGCCATCACCGGACACCACATAACCAAGGAAGGCAACTTCTCCCAACCAAAACTCACACTTACTAAATTTTGCATACAATTTCTTTTCCCTCAAAGTTTGGAGGCCAACCTCAAATGACCCATATGCTCTTGTTCACTATGGGAGTAGATCAAAATATCATCAATAAAGACCACCATAAAATTATCAAGAAAAGGCTTGAATACCTGATTCATGAGATCCATAAATATCGCCGAAGCATTAGTCAACCCAAAAGACATCACCACAAATTCGAAATGACCATAACGAGTCCAGAAAGCCATTTTGGGAATATCACACTCCCTCAATTTCAATTGATGATAACCCGAATGGAGGTCTATTTTGGAGAAATGAGTAGCCCCTTGAAGTTGGTCAAACAAATCATCAATCCTTGGCAACGTGTACCTATTCTTAAAGGTCACCTTGTTCAATTTCCTATAATCATTACACATCCGAAGAGACCCATCCTTTTTCCTCAGAAATAACATCGGAGCACCCCAAGGTGAAATGCTAGGCCTAATATATCCTTTCTCCAACAAATCCTTCAGTTGGTCTTTCAACTCCTTTAATTCCATCGGAGCCATACGATACAGGGGAATAGAAATGGGTTGAGTATCCGGAAGAAGGTCTATACCAAAATCCACTTCTCTATCGGGAGGGATACCGGGAAAGTCCTCGGGAAATACATTGGGAAATTCTTTTACTACTGGCACCGATTCAAGCCTAGGTGATTCTCCCTCCATATCCCTAACCCGAATAATGTGATAGATAAACCCTTTCCCAATCATTCTCTGGGACGTAAGGTAGGAAATAAACCTACCCTTAATTAAGGAATTGCCACCCTTCCACTCTAATGTCGGTTCATTAGGGACTTGAAACGTAACCCGTCTAGATCTACAATAAATAGAGGCATATGAAGCATGCAACCAATCCATCCCAAAAATGACATCAAAATCATACATTTCAAGTTCTACAAGATCATCGGGGAACACTTTATGCAACACCGACACAGGACAACCCCTATACACCTTTCGGGCCACAATAGAATTACCCACGGGAGTATACACCGAATAAGGTTCCCTCAAGGTTTTGGAACTCATACCAAATTTATTAGCCAACAAAGGAGTCACAAAAGATAAATTTACACCCGGATCAAGTAAAGCATATACATCAAAGTTAAAGATTTTTAACATACCCATGACGACATCCTGGGCTTCCTCCACTTCTTGACGGGCATAGAGAGCATAAAACCGGTTGTTCCTTGGAGCACCACCAACCGGAGCCTTTGGTGGCCCTTGACCATCGGGAAGCACTTGACCCTTCTTAGCACCCTTAGGACAATCAGACACCTTGTGGTCCAAGTACAACATCCATAGCAAGCACCTAAAAATTTCCTACAATCACCCACGTGATGTTTTCCGCAATGGCCACAAAGAGGAAACCAGGGAGTAACCCTAACCGGTGCCTTAGGAGGAGGCACTTTAGTATTAACCCTCATATTAGAGCCTTGGCCTTGTTGAAAGCGGCCAAATCCACCACCCTTGACATTTTAGAAGCCACCAACAAGTCAGGCCCTCTTCGCCTCATGCACCCTTCTCTCTTTCAACGTTTCACCCTCAATTTGTTCGGCATAGGCCATGAGTCTTGAGATATCCATCTCCTTAATAAGCATTACCGTCTTGCACTCCTTCCCAACCAAATCCAACACACCTGATATGAACTTGTGCATTCTTGCACGGGGATTTGAAACAAGCATAGGAGCATACTTGGAGAGTTTTGTGAACTTGAAGGCATAGTACCTCACGGTCATAGTGCCGTGACAAAGATTGATAAATTCGGTCATCTTAGCTTCCTTAATATCAAGTGGGAAGAACCGATCAAGGAAGGCCATTTTGAATTCCTCCCATCCAACCTTCACAATCACTCTCTCCATAAGCCATTGATTATACACCATACTTGTGGCATATCCTTGAGTTGATAAGCCGCCAACTACGTCTTTTCCTATGAACTAACCCAAATAATCGACAACACTTTAGTGAGCTCATCCACGAACTCTTGGGCATCCTCATCGGCCTTAGAACCATAAAATTCTAGGGGGTTCATACGAGTGAAGTCCCTCACCCTTGAAGCCAGAGTAGTGATATTGGTCGGGTTGACGGGCCGAGCATGGTTGGCCACAGCTTGGGCCAACATTGAGACAACATTCCTGAACTCGGTATGGGACACCTGTTCCTCAACCGGTGCCCGAGGATCTAGTTCCTCAACTTCCGGAGCCAAACGGGAAAGGGAGCTCTTCTTGGAGGCATTTTCTGAAACAATGACAAAATATCAAAATTTAGAGAGATTCATCATACGATCTCATGGCATGACATAAGGAAGAAATTAAATGAAGCAATTCCTAAAAATGTCGTCATAACCTCTTATTCATAGACATGGCACGCATCATGCCCATGAGCAAGACTCTAATCGACGTGGCATGTTGGACTTAGAGGATTATTACAAACCTAGAGCTCTGATACTATCTTTGTCACGACCTGGATAGGGGCCTAGATGTGACATGGAAAAGGAGAACTCGAAAGTCCTAAATTAATCCATCATAGTATCATCACACACATCATCGGTTTGGAAGCGCGGATGCTAAACACATAACATATAAGCTCTAAGGGAATCGGGGCTTTGGACTCAAGCTATGGGGATGTTGTTGGGAATGGGATAAGCATGGATTCACATAACACGTAACAATTATCTCTAAGGGGACGGGCAAGTAGGATTCAACTATGAGGGCACACCGGGATTATGGGACTTTTGACATAAGCATATAGTCAAACACAATTCCCAACATTCATTTCATAAGCATAATAAATGACAATTCTCATAATCAAGGCTAAGTAGCATAACTTTCATAACCAAAATGTTTAACATAACAAGTCAACATACAAGAGTGTAGATTTTTCCAACAAACCTCTACATAGATAAGCGGGGTCTTGACATAGTTTGAGGCTCACCCTCAATACAAAAGTAAAGCAATTAACAACATAAACTAGGTAGATAGAAGGTGGCTATTGCCCTTGAACAAAAGGACTCACCACTAGCAAAGCCTTCAATCAAGAATCAAACGTCATCCGGTAGAATGGGGAAGTCGTCTCTTGTCCCTACATGGTTAGAACATGTAGACAAAGAATATGGGTTAGCACAATTAAGCACTAAGTATGCGGGCATACAATGCATATGCACGTAATCGTATGACAACCTATATGACAAGGGCACATATATGGAAGCGAATATAAGAAAGGAGTATATACAATATGCCATGAAATCATGATGCATGCAATGCCACAATACAATATATAGAGGGGATGGAATCATAATCGACATCACAATCCATACGAGCTAGTACATGAACTCCCAATGCAAGGCCCCCGCATCGAGATGAGGGTGTCTACCTGTCAAGGGTAGAACACACCATACCTTATAGGTCTCCCATTACGGTATGATGGTCATCTTCCTTATGGGTCTCCCATTTTGGAAGGATTTACATAACATGACATATCATACCTATGGAGGCACATAGTTGACGAAAAGGAGTATGGACCCTGTGAAGATAGCCCACACGGACTCCAATCTCTTGATTTTAACTCCTCATCCCACAAGAATACATATACATATACGTGCTTTTAAAACAAAATTTGACACTTAGACTTCAAAACACGCATACTTGGGCTTGGGAGCCAAATATACTTTCAAATACTATTGTGCATACTTAACGAGAGTTAAACATGGTTATAATCATGCATCATGAGCTAAAAGCCAAACACTTTCATGTCATGCCTTATGCATAAGAGTAGCTCCATACATATCATGCTTGTCAAATCATAGTGGTGTAAACACCCATGTTGCTCAAAGAGCCATAGCATAGACTTAGTGTGATCACAACTTAGCCTTAACCCATACTTGTTCAAAATCATAGTCATAGACATGTTTGGGACTTAGCCCACATCAAAACGTTCATCATAAACCATGAATCATGCATGCAATGCTATGAGGAACAATGTGAATAGCATGGGTAATGGAATTCAAACTTTACATTCAATTCAAGAGTAGTTCATGAGAAATTCAAGTGAAATTTACCATAAAAACATCATTCAAGTAATACTCACGCATAATTTAAAGGTATTAAGGACATGCACACTTGATCAACATCAACACCATTACACCCTTATGAAATTCAAGTTAAAATCAACCTTAAAATACCTAATTTCTACAGCACATAATCCCAATCAACTAATTTCTTCATAATTTAAAGAACCCAAACTTAATTGAAAACTTAAAACTCAAATTAAAAGTGGAGGATGAAAGGAAATCCTTGAATCAAAACCCACACACCTTACAATAACCAAAAGAATTGAAGAATCAAGCAATCAAAGGTTGCCTTTCCCAAATTTCTTCAAGCTTCAACAATGGAGGTCAAGAGAATTTAGGATTTTCTAAAGTGTAATGAGGGGCCTTAGAAAGGATGAAAAGGGGTTAGGGTTAGGTTAAGGGGGTTTAGGGGACCTTAGGATGCCTAAAAGGGGCCTAGGGATTAATTAAATCACGAAACTACCATTAATGAAATGGACATTTAACGGTCACACAGTGCCAAACGGTGGAGCTACAGTGACCATTTACTGGTTCACTGGCCGTACAACATACCGTGAACCAACACTTAAACTTCGCTTTGGCTCGAACATTAGGGGGACTTTCTGGACCACTTCATGAGGGGGTTCACAGGACGTGTGGCTTCACACAAACCTTGTAATGGTACGTGGAGTCACACTTGGCCCACAAACCAACCCCTATCCTTGGCCAGCTATGTTCCCCACTTGATGGCCACCCACATGAACCGTTTGAGGTCTCACGGACGGTGGGGTGGTCCGTGAGACATAGAATTGGGTTATGGGGTGGGTCCTGGACACCCTGAGCTCACTACACCATGTCACGGACCCCCACAAAGACCGTGGACTCTCATACAGCCCGTGGTCCTTTCCTTGGGCCATTTCCAGGGCCTATTCCAATGTCTTATGAATTTCATGCAATTTTACTATTTTTGCCATAACTTCCTCATACAAACTCCGAATCAAGTGAAACCAGTTGTGTTGTGAATCTAACTCAAAGAGATTCAATTTGATATGTAGTAGCCCACACGGTTCAACCCACATCAAAAGTTACATCTCCTCAAAGCTCACTATCTAAACGGCTTCTCTAGGCCACCAAATGATCCGTTTTGCGTTCGACCACTTAAACTCAACCCGTGGCTACCAAAACTCAACCATGACCATTATAACATCATACAAGACCAACCATAAGGATTTTTTGAAAAAACAATTATCGTTACATTGAATTAGAGAGATTAGGATGAGATGGACTTGAACTTGAAAGCACACTTGAGACCTTATCTTGAATCTTCAAGGATTTGGCTTGAATGATGTTTAGTAATTTGAATTCTAGAGTTTAAGTGTTGGAAATTAGAAATGAAGTGCATGGAACAACTAAGGACTGATTTAGGGTTTTAGGATAGGCATAAAAACCTTAAAAGGCCTTGGAAGTGAACCAAATTACAAAAGAACCCTTAATGAAACCAAATCAAAAATGAACTGGACACCACCACGGAAGGCTTCACAGTCCATAAAGATCTTCATAGTCCATGGCGGATTTCGTTAACATGTCCCATATTATGAGACGGTTATCGACAATGATGAAATTGGTGAATGGTCCCAACACGACCACAACCATGGTTTGTGGTGCTCAACACGAGCCGTGATAGTTCTTGTGGTGGCACTCTTAGGAGAAACTGTGGCAATAGAGGAAAGGTCCTCCTCTCATGAACTTTTTCAAAGCCAACGATGAAGTCCACAAGCTGTGAAAATCTTTGTGGAGGACCACTTAGTGTTGAACATCTCAAGAAGCCAGGATAAGAAATGTAATGGCCCAAGGCCACTCCATGGCTCTTGGACCTTTGCACGGATCATGGAGGAATCCTTGAAAGGGCATCTTGGTCAAAAACTTTGAAAACCATATTTCAAGCATTATTAAGTCCTTCTGAAGCCCGGGTCCTTACACCATTTCCTCCTTGGAAACAATCATTCTCGAATGAGTTAGAGTACAACTTGAAAAGCTTGAGTTGAACATAAAACATCCCAACATGAAAGTACAATGCATAATTCATCATTTAAAGTCATGAAATCATCAAATCTATACTAAAACATCATTTAAATAAATTTCGTGCACTTGTATGCATGTCCTGACATGAAAACATAGGAATGAAGGATTTAGGACTATTTGAACAAGAAGAACCTAGTACCTTAGACTTGACTAGACTAGATATGATAGGGATATTGCTTTATCATGTCCGATTCCACCTCCAACGTAACACTCTCCACATATTGTTTTCTTCAAAGCACCTTAACCAAAAAACATCATTTTTACGAAGTCTCCTCACCTGCCTATCTAAGGTCTCAACTAGAACTTCTTCATATGTCAAGTTCTCATCCACATCAACACCTTTCAAAGGCACAATCGTACTAGGATCACCAACCAATTTCCTCAACATCAACACATGGAAAACTAGGTGAATAAAACTCATATCCAAAGGCAAATCCAATCTATAAGCTACATTTCAAATCCACTCAACAATCATATAAGGACTTATATACTGAGGAATCAACCTACCCTTATTACCAAAATGCATCACACCTTTCATAGGTAAAACCTTCACATACACCCAATCACCGACATAAAACTCTAGATCCTTCTTTCTTAAATCCAACTAAGACTTTGACAACTTTGAGTAATTTTCAACCTTTCCCTAATAAACATTACTTTGTCCATAGCCTCCAAAACCAAGTTTGGTCCAATCAATGCCATCTTAGCTATCTCAAACCATCCTTTCAAGAACGTACATCTTCTTCCATAAAAAGATTCAAATGGTGTTATCCCGATGCTAGCATGATAATTGTTGTTGTAAGAGAACTCAATAAGAGGTAGATGATCATCCCAATTTCCTTTGAATTCTAACACAATCCCTCAACGTGTCTTCCAAAGTTTGAATTATCCTCTCGGCTTGGCTATCGGTTTAAAGATGGAAAGTGGTACTCAACTTTACCTTAGTATTAAGCCCTTTCTAAATCAATCTCCAAAAGTGAGAGGTAAATTGGGTACTAAAATCCAATATAATAGACACAGGCACACCATGTAATCTAACCAACTCTCGAATATATAACTTGGAATAGTCCAATATTAAAAGTAGTCTTCATTGGTAAGAAGTAAGATGATTTGGTCATTCTATCAACAATTACCCAAAAAGAGTCAAATTGCTTTCGGGTATAGGACAACCCAATCACAAAGTTCATATGCTCCCATTTCCAAGTAGGAATCTCAATGTTTTAGGCTGAACCACTGGGCCTTTTGTGTTCTAGCTTTACTTGTTGATAATTAGGACACTGGGATACGAATTTAGCTATGTCCTTCTATGTACATTCCACCAATACACTTTTCTCAAATCTTGATACATCTTAGTGGATCCCAGATGTATTGAATAAGAGGATTTATGAGTCTCTCAAAATCAGTTCCCTAGACCATCAATGTCCAAAACACTAAACCAATCTTTATATCGAAGCTCACCATCTCCCCCTTGGGAGAAAACCTCTATCTTCATTTCTGAAACCAACTCCTTCAATTTAACAATGACTAATCTAAATCTTGTTTTGCTTTAACATTAACAACCATAGAAAAATCTACCCCATTATGAACATAAATACCACCCTCATCAGAATTAGCTAGCCTAACACTCAATCTAGCCAAATGGTGTACATCTGTAATCAACTCTTTCTTGATCGTATCAACATGAACCACATTCCCCCATAGATAGCCTACTAAGGGAATACGCTATAATATTTGCCTTGTTCGGATGATATTGCACACTCATATCATAGACCTTGAGAAGTTCCAACCATATTTTTTGCTTCACGTTAAGATCTATTTGAGTGAAAATATATTGCAAATTCTTATGATCAATGAATACATCAACATGAACCTTATAATGACAATATAGCCAAATCTTCAAAGCAAACACCACAACCGCTAATTAAAGGTCATGAGTCGAATAATTTTGTTCATGCATCTTCAACTGTCTACATGCATAAGCTATCACCTTTCCATATTACATTAGCACACAAGCCAAACTAATTTGAGAAGTATCACAATATACCATAAACCTATCTAAGCTATCTGATAGAGTAAAAATAGGATCTAATATAATTTGATCTTTCAAAGTCTGAAAACTCTTCTCACACTCATCACTTGTCCCCTTGACATGTTGCTTAGTCATACTATACTTTTCATATGCATTGCATGCCCGTATACTTAGTGCTTAATTGTGCTAACCCATATTCTTTTCTACATGTTCTAACCATGT
>JBCEWC010018550.1:0-11911 GCA_038996855.1 Solanum aculeatissimum
TTCTTGAATTACGATTTGGCTTTTTAGCCTAATTATGAAAAGTCTTGAAAGATGATTTGGGCTATTTAGCCAACTTTGCATTGCTTGACTTGAAGTATTGAAATCTTCATTTTTGAAAGTTTGTAAATGTATATGTATTCCCGTGGGATGAGACTTAGCACCGAGGGATTGGAGTCGAGGTGGATTATCTCCAAGGGTCCATACTCATTTTCGTCAAACCATGTGCCAACATGGGTATTCTCCCTCATTAGGATTGACTTTTTCCCCTTTTTATAGGGTTGACATGGGACCTACCTGGAAAGTAGTTCAATTCCAAGTAGTAGCTCTCTTGGTCTCTCTTGTTGTCGGTTGAGGTCACATCTTCGCTAAGATATGTAGGTTTGCATCCATGCATCATGGCACTTCATGGCATATTATTATGGTATCTTCCCTTGTTTATACATATTCCTTCTATACTTATTTATGCCCTCGTCATCTAGCTTTATGTTAGGCCCATATGCATTGCATGCCCACATACTTAGGGCATTATACATGCTAACCCATACTCTTGTCTACATGATCTAACCATGTAGGGACCGGAGATGATATTCATCTACCATTGGACGACTAGTTGAGATCACAAGCTCGTTGTTTGTGGTGAACCCTTTATTCAAAGGGCAAGACCTACTTTTCTCTATCTTATGTTTTATTTTGTTTGTCTATCTTATGACTTGATGGTGAGCTCAGAGTATGTCGAAGCCCTCGTCTTATTCTAGTAGAGGCATGTTTTGGACATATCAAAGTTTATTGTATGCTGTACTATATGCTTATTTTGAGATATTATGATTGACTACGTTTGCTATGATTACTATGTTTCGATTATGCTTCTGCTTATGCTATTATGTTTTGTGGTATGGGAAGTGTTTATATGAAAAGTCCCTAACCCTTCTCGCCCCATAGCGTGAGTCCTAAGCCCCAAAATCCATTAGACTTGTGTGTTATTTATTGTATTACTCACTTCCGAACTGATGATGTGTGTGATGATGCTAAGATAGTTTGATCGAGGACTCTAAGGTTCTCTTTCACCATGTCACATCTAGGCCCTAACTTTGAGTCATGACGAAGATTGTATCAGAGCCCTAGGTTCATAATTGATCTTCGGAGTCCAACATGCCACGTCAAGTAGAGTCTTATTCATGGGTGTGATGCGTGCCATATCTATGAATGAGAGGCTATGATGACGTTTTAGGAATTTTCTCACTTTATTATTTCTTATGTCATGTTTGAACTGTCTTGTAAGATCTCTTGCAATATTGGCATTCTTGTTGCTCTTTCAGAACATGCCTCCCCGAAGAGCTCCCCTCTCCAAACAGGCCCCAGTTTACAAGGAACAAGCCCCTCAAGAGCCTTTGGAGGCCCAATTGACCCATGCTAAATTTCAGAATGTGGTTGTGATGGTCACCCAGGCAGTGACTTATCATGCCCGGCCAACTAACCCCGTAAATGGTAGTACTCCGGCTTCTAGGGTGAGAGACTTCACTCGGATGAATCCTTTAGGGTTTCTTGGTTCAAAAGTTGATGAAGGCGCCCAAGAGTTTATTAATGAGCTCACTAAAGTGTTGACCATTATGGGTGTTAATTATGAAGAGAAGGCTGAGTTTGTTGCTTATCAATTGAAGGATGTAGTCCATATGTGGTTTCAGTGGCTGGTTGAGAGGATGACAGATGCTAAGGTGGGTTGGGAGGAGTTTAAGCTTGCATTTCTGGATCGTTTCTTCCCTTTTGAACTTAGGGAGGCCAAGATGACCAAGTTTATTAACCGCAAGCAAGGTAGCATGTCTGTGAGGGACTATTCCCTCAAGTTCCCCAAGCTCTCAAAATATGTTTATATGCTAGTGGCAGATACCCGTGCAAGAATGAACAAGTTTATTTCTGGGGTCTTTGATTTGGTGGTGAAATAATGTCGCGCCGCCATAATTATTCGAGAAATGGATATCTCTAGGCTGATGAACTATGCTAAGAAGATTGAGGGAGAGAACCACAAGGAGAGTTGGGTGAATGACACCAAGAGAGCCCGATTTGATGGTGGGTTCTCCAACTCTAGGAGTGGTAGTGGGAATGTCAGAATCCAACAAGGACAAGGTTCGTATACGAAGTTTGCTAACGCTAAGGTGCCTCCTCCTAAAGCACAAGTTGGGGGTAGACCATGAGCTCCTCGTTGTGGCCAGTGTGGGGGAGTGAGAAAGGTATCAGTGCTTGCTTCGGGTGTGGAAGTATGGACCACAAGATTGCCGATTGTCCAAAGAGCACAAAGAGGGGTCAAGTGGCTACCGGCGGTCAGGGACAGCCAAAGGCTCAAGTTGGTGGTTCTCCCAGAAACAATAGGTTCTATGCTCTTCATGCCCGGCAGGAGGTGGATGAAGCTCCAGATGTTGTAACCGGTATGTTAAAAGTCTTTGATTTTTTATTCTTTTGCTTTGTTTGATCCAGGTGAAAATTTATCTTTTGTGACTCTTTAGTTGGCTGTTAAATTTGGTTTGAATATTGAAACTTTGAGGGAACCTTACTCGGTATATACTCCTGTGGGTGAGTTTATTGTTGCCCGAAATATGTATAGGGGTTGCCCTGTCTCAATGTTGCATAAAGTCTTTCCCGGTGACCTTGTAGATCTTAAGATGTATGATTTTGATGTTATTCTTGGGACAGATTGGTTGTATGCATCCTATGCCTCGGTCGATTGTAGGACTAGGTGACTCAAATTTCAAATTCCTAATGAACCTTGTCCTTAAATGGAAGGGTAGTGATTTCGTGGTTAGGGGTCGGTTTATTTCCTACCTCAAAGCCCGGAGGATGATTTGCAAGGGGTGATTCTATCACATTGTGAGGGTTAGAGATGTAGAAACTGAGTCTCCTACTCTTGATTCAGTTCCGATGGTTAATGAGTTTTCTGATATGTTTCCAGAAGATTTTCCTGGTATTCCTCCTGAAAGAGAGGAGGATTTTGGCATAGATCTCCTTCCAGATACTCAACCTATTTTCATTCCTCCCTACCGTATGGCTCCGGTTGAGCTAAAGGAGTTGAAAGATTAGTTGAAGGACTTGTTGGAGAAAGGCTTTATCCGACCAAGTATCTCACCTTGGGGTGCTCTAGTGTTATTCGTAAGATAGAAGGATGGATCACTCCGAATGTGTATTGATTATCGGCAGTTGAATAAGGTGACCATCAAGAATAAGTACCTGTTTCCTAGAATAGATGATTTATTTGATCAACTTCAAGGAGCCACTCATTTCTCCAAGATAGACCTCCATTCGGGTTACTACCAGTTAAAGGTAAGGGAGGGTGACATTCCCAAAATAGTTTTCCGAACTCGGTACAGGCATTTTGAATTTTTGGTGATCTCGTTTGGTTTGACCAATGCCCCAGCGGTGTTTATGGATCTTATGAATTGGGTATTCAAGTCGTTTCTTGACAGCTTTGTAGTTGTCTTCATTGATGATATCCTGGTTTACTCCCGAAATGAGCGGGAGCATATGGATAATTTGAGGTTAGCGTTTCAGACCCTAAGGGAGAAGAGACTATTTGCCAAGTTCAATAAGTATGAGTTTTGGTTGGAGAATGTTGCTTTTCTTGGTCATATAGTGTGCAGTGACGGTATTAAGGTTGATTCCAAGAAGATCGAAGCCGTAAAGAATTGGCCTAAACCGTTCATCTATTCTGATATTCGAAGTTTCCTTGGGTTGGCGGGTTATTGTTGAAGGTTCGTTGAGGGATTATCTTCCATTGCATCCCCGTTGACTAAGTTGACTCAAAAGAAAGCTAAGTTCGTGTGGTCAAGTGAGTCTGAGAAGAGTTTTAAGACTTTGAAGGACCGACTTACATCAGCTCATATCTTGACCTTGTCGAGTGGGTTAGATGGGTTTGTGGTATACTATGATGCTTCGCGGATTGGGTTGGGATGTGTGCTCATGCAACATGGGAAGGTGATAGCTTATGCGTCTCTATAATTGAAGGTTCACAAGCAAAATTATCCGACCCATGATCTTGAGTTGGCGGTGATGGTGTTTGCTTTAAAGATTTGGAGACATTACTTGTATGGAGTCCACGTTGATGTTTTTACTGATCACAAGAGTTTGCAATATGTATTCACTCAAAGGAACCTAAACTTGAGGAAGAGGAGGTGGTTGAAACTACTCAAGGATTATGACATTATTGTTCTATACCATCTGGGTAAGGCGAATGTTGTGGCCCAAGATATTGAGATTCCTACTTGGAAGTGGGAAGATATAAATATAGACTTCGTAGTTGAGTTACCCCACACTCATAAGCAGTTTGATTCTATTTGGGTTATTGTGGATTGAATTACTAAGTTGGCTCACTTCTTACCAGTTAAGACTACTTATAATATCGAGGATTATGCTAAGTTGTACATCTCGGAATCGGTAAGGTTGCATGGTATACCGAGGTCTATCATATCGGATCGTGTTACCCAATTTACTTCTCACTTTTGGAGGTCATTTCAAAGAGGGCTTGGCACAAAGATTAAGTTGAGCACCGCTTTCCACCCACAGACCGATGGACAAGCCGAGAGGACAATTCAAACCTTGGAGGATATGTTAAGGGCATGTGTGTTGGAATTCAAGGGATATTGGGATGACCATCTACCGCTTATCAAGTTTTCATACAATAATAGTTACCATACTAGCATTGTTATGGCCCCATTTAAAGCTTTGTATGGTAGGAGATGTAGGTCTCTGGTAGGGTGGTTCGAGTTAGGGGAAATGGTATTGTTAAGCCCGGACTTGGTTGTTGAAGCTATAGAAAAGGTGAAGTTGATTAGAGAGAGGTTGAAGACTGCTTAAAGGCGCCAAAAGCCTTACTCGGATGCTAGGAAAAGAGACCTTGAATTTCATGTGGGTGTTTGAATTTATGTGAAGGTGTCCCCTATGAAGGGCATTATGCATTTTGGAAAAAGGGGCAAGTTGTGCCCTCGATATGTCGGACCTTATGAGATTATTGAGCGGGTTGACAAATTGGCTTATAGATTAGATTTGCCTTTGGATATTAGCTCCATTCATCCAATATTCCATGTTTTAATGTTGAGGAAGTTAGTCGGTGACCCTAGAGCAATTGTACCTTTAGAGGATGTTGCGGTTGAGGAAGGTTTGATGTATGAAGAGGTACCGGTTGAAATCTTAGACAGGCAAGTAAAGCGGCTTCGCAACAAGGAAGTAGCTTCAGTTAAAGTGCTTTTGAGGAATCAACATGTGGAGAGTGCTACATGGTAAGCGGAGTCGGACATGATGAAGCGATACCCCTATGTTTTCCAACCTACTCAAACCTAAGGTACTGGGTTCTATCTCTTCCAAAAGATTCTAACTTCTTGTTTTCTTGAGTTCATAACATGACATGCATACATATGCACGAAAATGATTTGAATGATATTTTGACATGAGTTTTAAATGACTTTTGAAATGATGGATGGTGCATTATGTTTTATGTCGAAACGATTCCTATTTTGATTGAGTTCTTCACGCCTTGTCCTAGCCCATTCAAGGACGAATATTCCAAAGGGGGAGATGATGTAACAACCTGGGAATTTTTGAACCTTGTGTTACTGTTTGAGGACTGATTTGAGTCCATCTTGATTAGCTCTGGAATTTTCCGAGTCACCCTTGCATGACCGTCTTGGCATAATCATATTGGTTAAGTTTTTCTTGATGTCTCATGGGAGTGCTGACTTTAACTGTCTATATATTTTTTTACGGGATAAAATGTGTGGGCCATGACCTATCAAACTGAATCCCTTTGAGTTATCTTCCCAACGCACTTGGTTTCATAGAATTCGGAGTTCGGAGGAAGACGCTATGGCCTTTTTGGTGGGACTGCATGTACAGGGATCTTTTCTGGAAAAATTGGCTAAGGCACTGCCTCACGGCTGGACCACGGGCAGTGTGGGAGGCTCACGGACCATGAACCGGTCCGTGTGATGAGGCATAATGCATGTAAAGTTTTGAGCTTCGGCTCCGAGCCAAGGGAGGCTCCAAGGACCACTACATGGTCAGTGTGAAGCCTCATGGTCCGTTTGCCATACTGTGCGGGGTTCCAGTGAGTGGCCAAGGCTCTGAGCCAATGCCATAAGCCAAGGAAGACTCCACGAACCACTACAGGATCCGTGTGAGACTTCACGGTTCGTGTAGTGTACCATATAGGTGACGTCTCAAATTTTCCTATCCGTTGCAAAATTGGAGATTTTTCCCAAGTGAGGTCTCACGGTTAGACTCATGGACCATGAGTCACTACACGGTCTGTGTAGTCTACTTCGGCAGCGATAGTTTTCAGTTTTCTTTCGTTTCATTAAGGGTTTGATGGTAATTTCTAATTAATCCTAGGGTCATTTTAGTGTTTTAGAACTCTCCTAAACCCCTGATTTAGCCATATTCTTCATTATTCAAATCAAATTCCTCCAATTTACTCTCAAGTACTCTCAAACCCCATTGAAGACTAAGCTTAGGAATCAAGGGAAACTCAATCTTCTTCAATTCTTCTTGTTCTTCTTGACTAATCAAGGTATGTGGGATTGATTCATGGCTCCTCTTTCAACCATGAAGATCCAAAACTTTTCTTTCTTTAAATTTGATGAAATTTCACTTTTGTTGATTTCGAGTCTTTTAATTTATGAATGAATTAAATTAATTGAGTTGTGGGCTGTGTTTTAAGGTTGATTTTAAGATGAGTTAAGCCCCTAATTGTTGAATTCCAATGATTTTATGAAGATTCAAGTTGCATGATCCTTTTGCTCTTTAATTCAAGCATGGATATTAAGAATTATGTTTTAATTGATGGTTTTCATTACGTTTGAATATAAAACTATTCTTATTATGGTTTAAGTATTGATATCCAATAACTATGCTATTCAAGGATCACCCATGCATTGCATTCACGAGCATGAAAGGTTTGTTTGATGAAACTCTTGTTACGATTGGACTTGGTTTTTTGTAAGACATTAGACTTGACTGGAATGTGATCACATCTCATCTTGATATGGATTGATAAGAATCTTGGGGGTTTTACACCATCTTGTTATGACTAGAATGAGCTACTCCTATGCATGGTCTATGAATATGTTTCTTGAATTACATTGCTTGACTTGAAGTATTGAAATCTTCATTTTTGAAAGTTTGTAAATGTATATGTATTCCCGTGGGATGAGACTTAGCACCGAGGGATTGGAGTTAGGGTGGACTATCTCCAAGGGTCCATACTCCTTTCCGTCAAACTATACGCCAACATAGGTATTCTCCCTCATTGGGATTGACATGTATTCCCCTTTTTATAGGGTTGACTTGGGACCTACCTGGCAAGTAGTCCAATTCTAAGTAGTGGCTTACTTGGTCTCTCTTGTTTTCGGTTGAGGTCACATCCCCGCTAAGATATGTAGGTTTGCATTCATGCATCATGGCACTTCATGGCATATTGTTATGGTATCTTCCATTGTTTATATATATTCCTTCTATACTTATATGTGCCTCCATCATCTAGCTTTACGGTAGGCCCATATGCATTGCATACCCGCATACCTAGTGCATTATATGTGCTAACCCATACTCTTTTCTACATGATCTAACCATGTAGGAACCGGAGACGATATTCATCTACCGTTGGACGACTAGGTTAGATCACAGACTCATTGCTTGTGGTGAGCCCTTTATTCCAAGAGCAAGACCTACTTTCTTCTAGCTTATGTTTTATTTTGTTTGTCTATCTTGTGACTTGAGGGTGAGTCCGAAGTATGTTGAGGCCCACATCTTATTCTAGTAGAGGCATGTTTTAGACATATCAAAGTTTATTGTACGGCGTACTCTGTGCTTATTTTGAGATATTATGATTGACTACATTTACTATGATTAATCATGTTTCGATTATGCTTCCGCTTATGCTATTATGTTTCGTGGGATGGGAAATGTTCATGTGGAAAGTGCCTAACTCTACTCGCCCCATAGCTTAAGTCCTAAGGCCCAAAATTCCTTAGACTTATGTGTTATTTATTGTATTATGCGCTTTCGAACTGATGATGTGTGTGATGATGCTAAGGTGTCTTGATCGAGGACTCTCGGGTTCTCTTTCGCCATGTCACATCTAGACCCTACCTTCGGGTCATGACATCAGTTGTACACCCGATTTTCCATATTTTGATATTATACCAGTAATGTTCTAGATGAGTCTCATGTACTACAATATGATTCAGTTGAGTTACATGATTGGTTGGAATTTGTTGAAGAGCTAGTGGCAATTTTAGCCAAGGATGTCAGACAACTTCACTCCAAAGTTATACCAATGGTTAAGGTCCATGGAAGCATTATCCTCGGTTTAGGAGGCCACCAAGAAGATTGAGCTGAACATGCGGGAGCAGTACCCAAACCTATTTGAGTCCTCAAGTATGCCCGTATCTTTACTTTCATGGAAAAAACAATTGTAGCAGTGGATGTTATAATGTCCCTCCTGGTCATTTCTGTGTTTCTGCATCTTTTGCGTTGGTTAGAGCATTCCTATAGAGATCCTAAGTCATTTATGACTTGCTAGCACTGATAGTTCGATTGTCTGGTCGTTCATTTGGAAGTTGTGCGCAGTTTTTTATGCTACAAGACCTATTAAAGTTGGGAAAATGAGTTTTGCAGTAAAGTTTGGGTAGAGGCCTCAAAACAAAATTCTGACAGATCCATCAACTATGAAATGGCCAAATTAGGCTAAAAGCATGGTCAGTTTGAATAACGAGGTTTTTGGTGTTAGTTTATATTGAGTTTTACATTTTAGCCTTCAAAATAGATCAATAGTTTACCTTAGTCAATATTCTTGGAAAACATATCTGAATGGAAATTTTGACAGTGCGGTTAGCTTCAAGATGCCGAGTTTGGTCTAGAATGACCTTTCATTTAGTTCTCGAGGCTTCTAAGTGTGTATTGGGCCCTTCAGTGGAAATTGACTAAATTTGACTTTGAGAAATGGAATCCACATTTGATTGTAATGACCCCGTATGGGAATTTTGACTGCACCATTAGATTTGGAATGTCAATTTGAGTGGGGTTACATAGTTCATTTGCGTGTATTGGATTTCGAATGAGTTCCGAACAACCCATCGAGAAATTTTGAAATAGATCAAGTTGGTGGTGCAGGCAATACCATGTCGACTCATATATACCCCTAACGTTACAAAAATGGCTTACATATATCCCTACTGTTACAAAGTGGCTCACAATACCTTTTTTCAAATCTGATGGAAGTAAAAAAAATAATTTTAAATTTATTTTTTTAATTTTTAAAAAATCATATAGGGGTATATATGATCCTTCTCATATCAATTTTTTTGACTTGATTAATTATCATTATTTGAGTTCTTATTCTTAATTCTTTTTTCATTCTCTTGTGTAAAAATATGAGGGAAAAAAGTGTTAATAAAAAAAGAGATAAAAAGTGAGATTTTTTTTTAAAAACCAATTATTTTATAGATATATTACAATATAAATTTTGTACCTGCAAAAAAGTTTGAGGCATATATAACAAAATTTACAGGGAAGTTAGACAAAAAACTTAGACTATCAAAATAACAAATTTAAACTAACCGTTCAATCAAAAAAGCCAACAAAAGTATGTGTGAGAAGTATCACATATATTCTTAAATGAATATTTTTTTTAAAATAAACTTAAAAGTGAAAATGTTTTATAAGTATTTTCTAATAAAATTTTGAGAATCAATCAAAATTTTACCTATTTATTTAAATATTTTAAATTATTAATTTTGTAATTTATAGTATATTTTACATAAATTTTAAATAATGTACGTTACTTTTCTGTCTCAATTTATGCGGCACAGACATAATTTCAACACTCAAATTTTTATATTGACAATTATTGTGATCCATAGTATTTTTTACATCATTTTGAGTAATATATATAAACTTTTTGATTTATTTATATTTTATTTCAAAAAGTACTTCTTTTTTTACACAAATATTAATCACTGAAAAATATTAAAATAGTTATTTAATTTTATTTGACCAGTTAAAAAAATTATTTATTATTTTGTGTTGATTTTATCCTAATTCTAGTATTTACATAACTTAAAATAGTTTATTATACAGTAAAATCATAGTTGAAGCAGCCATAGGAAAAATTTGTTAGGGGTAATATCGTAAAATCAAGTTGAAGTTATATAATTAAGTAGCTAAAGTAAGCACAAAACAACTACCTTGAAAATGATTAAATAATAAAATCCACGAAAATATTTTCATAAGCCCCATATAATAAAGGAAAAGAAGCAGACAACTCTAGTGAAAATGTTAACGGAGAGTTGTCTGCTTCTACTTTCTTTACAAGAAATATGACGTATTGGATATTTTATCTAATTTGTCCCTTTTTTTAATGGGCTACCAAATTCAAATATTCTCTTATATAAGAAGCAGTTGTTGAGTTGCTCCAACAGTTTGATTCATCGTTCTTATTTTATTTTTCATAGTTGTTCAAGCAGGCAGCAAATCGACGTACCTGATTGAGCAGTTTAAGGGTATATCTATAATTTTTGGCAGCAGTTGAGCTGCTTTAGCTGTCTGCTTCATCGTTCTTATTTTGTTTTCCTTGGCTGCTCAAGCAAACAACAGGTCGACGTACGTACTTGAGCAGCTTAAGAGTATATCTGTAATTTCTCGATGATTATTCTGTTTTAATTTATTTGTCTTAATATTGACAAATAATGTATTTTATAATTTAAAATAGTTTTTAAAATATATTACGTAAGAGCATAAAAAATATCATAAATTGTAGTGATTAAGAACTTAAAATGTTTTAAAAATAAATAAAACTTATAAATTACAAGAATTAATAATTTAAAATATTTAAAAAATATATAAAAGGTTTAAAAGATTTTGACTCTTAAAATTTTAGCATCTTTCTTATATATATATATATATATAAAGAGAATTTTAAGCTTGATGATATGGCAGTCTTTAAGATTAGAAAATATATTTATTTATTTAATCTCATTTTTGGGGGGTTTTCTTTTAATTTTCCTTTCTATTTGTTTTAATTTTAAAAAGCTGAAAAGATGTGCCTTTTCATAATCCATTACTTAGTAAAAGAAACGTTACTCCCAAAAGGTATTATTACCTTTGCAACCATTCATACAGTCTCTAAAGTTATAAATTATACATGCACTAATGCAGTTGATGATACAATGTGCATAGCCAAAAATATTTTTTAAAAAACCACCGCACGCAACTTCGGCAATGGTTTTTTTGTCCTGTTCCTTCTTCCGTTACTTTTCCTTCATAATCATACGCGAAAGTATTTGAAGAAAAATATCTAGAAATAATATTTTTTAGAGTAGGAAGAAAGAATCATTGAAACTGGAATTGATATTTTTGAAGAATTGAAAGAAAGCAAGGATGGTATTATGTGAAAATGACCTTCATATTATTATTTCTAATTAAACAGCAGTGAAAAATAAAGTTTAAGAATTTTTCTATTATCATGATACTACTTTTTTGCTCTTCTATTTCTATCTAAAATTTATTATGATTTTTCAATTGTTATCATAGTATATAAATTTAAAACAGGAGTAAAAATATGTCAAAATCAATATACTAGAATATAATTGGTAACCAATTGTTGTTAATTTATTTCTTAGAGGTAATCAAAACTAAAATTTGTGTTTCACCATTTTATATATGATATTTTCTTTGAAACAAAAGTTAATTTCACCAACAACAAAACAAACCCCGCAAGTTTGCATTTTAAATTTGAAATGCAAAATGAGTACATGTTACTTATTGGCGTATCATATGATTGTGGTTTTTTTTTTCTGATATACACATTAAAATTTTTGTATATTTTTACTGTACAGTCTATTACCTTTTTTTACTTATTCTTCTGTTAGATATA
>JBCEWC010018551.1:0-11910 GCA_038996855.1 Solanum aculeatissimum
TTAGGGGTTTAGGAGACCTTAGGGGACCAAAAAGGGGCTTAAGGAAATATTAAATCACGAAAATACCATTAATAAAACCAAACTTTTAACTGTACACAGTGCCTAAATGGCAGCTACAGTGCCGTTTACCTGTGCATGAGATTAATATACCCATGGTGGCACATGGTTTGACGGAATAGGTGGGGCCTATAAGTGCCCCATTTGGCGACCTACTCCCTCGGTAGTAAGTCTCATCCCACGAAAATACGTACATATACATATACATGCTTCATGTAAAACAAGAAACAACATTCTTTGGAAATCATGTATCATTAGTCATGTAAAAATATTTATCAAGAATCATGTACATGGTTAGACCATAGGCCTCATGAGTTTCAAGAAAACATGTCGTAAACATTCATGTCAATGCAAGGAAGTAGCTCATCTACATGGGCTTGCAAGCAAGCATAATAACATGGTGGTGCATAACACCCATTATGCTCAAAGAGCCGTGGCATAGGACATTGTGATCACAAGTCATAAACATTACATGAACATGAGTTTCAATCAAGAGTTTCCATCATGGGTTCCATAGGAACAAAATCACATGCACATATCATGAATGAATGTCAAGATCATGGGTAATGGAATTCATACTTAATTCTCTTTCAAGTTATAGCTCATCGATTGGAAAGAGTGGTCAAGATAAACTGTGCATGGGGGACAAGAGATAAGTCGACGACTAAAAACGCTTTCTCAAGTAATACTAATTCAACACAGTAACACATAAATAAGGATGTGATGCAAGAGCTGTCCCAGATTAGTACTAATGTTGGGTTGTTAATGAAGCAGAATCAAGAGCATGTGAATGTAGTAACTTATCAACCTCTACAAGCACCCATGTATCAGGAGCCTTACTATAAGGAGGACACTTGTTTTGTCACTAATCAGATGGGGGTTTTCTGGACCAACGCCCAAGGGTCTAATTAGGACTATTGGCGTCAAGGTCAAGGCAACTAAGGTTAGAACTTCAATAGAGATGGCACTTTCAGAGACAACAATCGAGGTGGCTACTATGACAGGAATAGGGCCCAGGATAAAGATGTTGATAGAGGTCGCAGAGATAGTTATAAGAATGGAGGATAGGTTCCACTACATAATCATGACTCTGGGGCGGGTAGCTCGTGGATTGAGGAGATGTTTGACTAATTGATAAAAAAGGCTTACGCTCAGGATGAGACTCTGAAGGGGTTTAAATCTTACATCTCTAGCATTAATTAGAAGATCGAGTCTCTTTCTATTACTATCAAGTAGCTGGAGCAATAGTTTGGTCAAATGTCGACTCAATTGACTCAGCACCAGAAAGGAACATTGCCCAACAATATAGTGCAAAATCCAAAGAATGAGGGGCAGTGTATGCCAGTGATGACATTTGGTGGAAAGTAGACCATTGACCAACTAATTCTAGTTGATGATGATGAGGTTCATGAGGAGATGATTGATAGCAAGGATGCAGAGACTTGAGATGCTAGTGCCAAGGATAGGGTGAGCAAAGAGGTAGTGAAGCCACAAAAGTTGAAACCCATACCTAGACCTCTCCCCTTATTCCTTTAGAGACTCAATAAGAAGGAGGAGGAAGGCAAGTTCCAACACTTCATCTTCATGTTGAAGCAACTTACCATCAACATCCCTCTCATAGAGGCATTGGAAAAGATGCCCAAGTATGCTAAATTCATGAAAGACCTTGTGACCAAAACAAGGATTGTGAGCCAAGAACTGTCCCAAGAACTTCAACATTGCAGTACCATTGTAACAAGGTCCTTTGTGCAAAAGTAAAAAGATGTGGGAGCATTCACTGTACCCTGCACCATTGGACATGTTGAATTTTCAAAGGCATTATGCTATCTTCGTAGTTGTATCAATTTGATGCCTCTTGCAATATTCAAGAAGCTAGGCATGGAAGCCCCTACTCCAATGAGCATGCAATTGTTGATGGATGATAGGATAGTGAAGAAGCCTGTGGGGATACTGTATGACATTCTCATTCAAGTGGAAAAATTTATATTCCTCGCAGACTTTGTAATCCTGGATTATAAAGTTGACTTCGAAATCCCAATAATCTTGGGAAGGCCCTTCCTAGCTACTAGGCGAGCCTTGGTGGATATAGAATCAAGCTAACTCAAGTTTCGATTGAATGATGAAGAAGTCATCTTTAGTAGATGTCAATCCATGAAGAGGCCCAATGATTTGAAGATGGAATTTTTGGTACTTGGTGAAGTCTGAGTAACCAAGTTGTGCCGCGATAATAAATCAGGCGCTACTTGGGAGGCAACCCAAGATATTTGATGTAACAGTAGGTTTTGTTTTGCTTTAACTTTCTGGACTTGTAGGTAGTTTAGTTTTATTGTTTTTGGTTGTAAATTTTGACTTTAGGACTAGTGACATGTAGGGTAACTGTTTGTTCTGTGAAGGACATGTTAGAATATGGCTAAGCCAGCAAACCAGTGGTGAAAATAATGAGAAACTGACTTTATGACAAGTTCTATGTCCTGTGGTCTACACCACAACCCATACACTAACTCGTAGAGCACTTCCAGTAAGTAAAGTTTGGTGCACTCCAATCCACGAGCCAACTTTACAACTCGTAGATAACTTTACGGGCCGTGAATGGGGCTCGTGGACCCTAGGTAAGATTCCTAAAACTCTCTTAAGTGTTAAAGGCTTGTATAACCCAATCTACTAGTCATATTTACATGTACAACTTGTATATGGGTGCGTGAGGCCAATCTCCTTCATTATTATTTAGACACACTACGACACGATGACCCACGAGCCATAGAATTCTTTACAACTCGTTATTGGGGTTTTGTAGGGCCTAAGCCTAATTTTCACCCGACCCAGTCAATGTTATAAAAGAGGGGTAAAATAATTTACCCCCTATTCTTGCCTAAATTTCCCAAATTACCCTAAGACCTCTATCTCTCCCACGTCTCTCACCACCTTCCGACCAACCTTTATATTTTTTGGCAAAATTTTGGCGAGCTCCGTCCAGTAGGGTTTCACCTATCTCAATTTCCTCCTTCAATTTGTCAACTCTTTGAGAAAAAAATCGATAAGTTCTTAACTTTAAATTTTCATATACCACCAAAATTTTATCATTAGGTTGGAATGTTATTGGGTATGGTATTTCAAAGTTTTTGTGCTCAAAATAGGTATTGCCCATGCATGTGAACTAATACTCGCTTGAAACTAATTGAGGAGTCACTTTTAAATTAAGCCATATATATATGTTCCGAAAAATGAGTTTAATATGCCTAATGAAATTGGTCATGAAATGCTTGTAGGTCTTTGCTTGAAATCACGTAGTCATATGTCATCAGAATTAAATTGACCTATTTAATTGAAAAAAATAGCATGAGTTTGTGTGTGTGTGAATGATAGCACGCGTCTTAATGGTTGTCAGAATATATTATTGTTTGACGAGGTAGTCTTATAATTAACCCATGTGAGGTGTTGCATAAAATTAATGGAATTATGTTGAGTATGCAAATTTGATGCTTCTATGCTGAGTAAAATTGTTGTGCCTTGTTGATGATCATATTAGAACCTGTGTAATGGATTTGTAAAACTCAAGTTGCTATATTTTTAATAGCACGAGGGTCTTCTATGACCCATGGATTATTTCACGAGCCATAGTTGCCCCTCGTGAATAAGTCCAACACTTTGGGAATTTATGAGATTTCATCAGACGAATCTATTTATGGGTCATAGTTTAGACTATAATTCGTAACATGGTTTCGAGGGTTCTGTGCCTGAAAACGTTCACTCTAGAACAATACCTACGACTCGGCTTATGACCCATATTTTATTCTACGAGTCGTACCTTGTCTCATAGGTGTAGTTCCAGTAACTTGTTTTACTATACTCTGTCACCTATGAAGGCCTTCTACGGATCATTGTTTTTCCTGCAGCTCATAGATGAGCTTTTGTAGGTTTTGCTGCAACGTTTTCCTGGAATTGTTTGATTTTCTTGCCTATAGTAGTGGGACTAATAGTTGTGCTAATGGTGTGATTTCTGGTACTATGGCTCCAAGACCCAAGAGAGATAAGATACGGTCCATGCGAAACTGGCTACAAAATGAGCCGACTGAGTCTGAGACTAGTGGCTTAGTAGAGGAGCTTGACGTCCGTCCAGATGAGGGCGTCGAGCCACAATAGACTCGGGCACCTACTAGAAATATAGTGTTGACCAACACCCTAGCAATAGTTGCTCAACCTCCCTAGTCTGACGAGGGAGGTGAGAGACATAGCAACTTCATGCAGATAACTTCCTCTAAAGAGGTGTCAGTCTCCGAATTAGATGAGAAGTCAGATTCAGGGGCTGCAGAGTCTACCCCCACATCACCAACACCACCTTCACCTCCAAATACTTTGGCTAGCAGGTGGTGTGTGAGGGGTATGCAATGCATGTACCGGGACAACCTCTAGTATGATGAGCGAGACTAATAGTCTCGTACCATTTTTGAGGAACCCTGGATTATTACTACTAGGGTTGATAGTGTCCCAGAGCTCTAGGACACCATGGCCTTTACAGGGTAGAGTGGTTGGAAGCTTTGTTAGGGAAGTACTCCCCGACCATGGTTCGAGAGTTCTATGCTTCATACACCATCACTATTATGGAGTCGACCCCGAAAGGGAAGATATTCCTTGCTCACCCCTAAATTACGTAGATGATGGTACGAGGGATCTTAGTTGACATATTGGATGCTACTATTCGTCAGTTCCTATTTTATCCCCAGTATGAGGATTTAGTCTCCACAACCGAGTATGATTACAAATTGAGCAAGACACGGGACCAGGGCTTGACTAGAGATACGACCTATAAGGCCTCTTTGATTTGATGGATTACTGATCACATGGATGAGTAGGGCCAGGACCCTAACTGGGTTTCAACAATATGAACGATCATGAAGGCTCGACTCAGCTTCACTAGGACGTTTTTGTGGGTTGTAGTGTGTTCGCGGATTCAGCCGACATATTCAGATTATACCCTAATACTAGATCATGTAGAATTGATTGCCAGCATCTTGGCTGGCTATGACATCGATTGGGCCTGCTTTATAGCAGAGCAGATCCATGAGGCAGCCCTGAAGAGGTTTACCTCCATCCCTTTCCCGTGCTTGATATATTACTAATGTATAGTGGTAGGTATGGAGATTCTTTACTAGGTGGATTCTCTTATCCAGATTTAGAGGACGCTAGATGTCAACATGATTAAGGCTGATGAGAATCCGATGGCACTCCAGCAAGCACCGCACCCTTCAGTGCGCATACCAGAGATATTCACCGCAGCACCACCATATGAGCCCTTGACTTCTACTGCTGCTCCAGACATAGAGGCCCCCCCACATATAGAGTCAAAGAGAGAGACAATCCCCACTCCACCTTTTACTATTCCTGCACCAGAGATATTTCCTACACACCCTTCCCTTATTGGTATGGTATACATGTCAGCAACTTCTATTCAGATATTGGTGCAGAGGCTGGTTTGCGCTGAGACTCAGTTGACTCAGCTATTGTAAAAGATTAGGCCTTGGGTACCCTAGTCAATTTTAGAGGTTGAGGAGCGTATAGAGACGTGCTATATGGCTCCCATTCAGTAGAGGCTTAGACTGGTACATAGATGCATAGATGTGTTTGAGAGGCGAGTGGACCAGAGCCTCAATTTAGCCCACCCTGCTTATTTGATAGTTATTTGGAAGGATATCCAACATCTCTAGACTGAGATGAGGGCAACAACTTCAGTATCGCTTGTGCTTTCTCAACCTGACACCACTGAGGCGACTGTTGGTTTTTTTGCTCCTGAGGAGATACCACTCCGTGCCCTTAGGAAGAGGCCTCGTCTTGAGGATGATGACCCAGATGCACTGATCTGAGAGACAGAGTCGATAATGATGTAACAATTCAAGGCTTCTAGGCGGGGATCCATTGCAGATGAGCAAGTCCGGCAGACTCATGAGCTTGAGAGAGTGAACAGTGTTGGACCTTCCAGACATGCTGCTACTGTAGAGGAGACCACAAGGAATGTTGAGGGTGGTCAGGTGCAACCAGAGACTAGCTCTTAAGCGCTTAAGTATATTCTTTTTGACCCCTATGCTTTATTTTAATATATTTTATACATTGAGGACAATGCAAAGCTTTTTTGATGGGGTGTGGGGGTAGTTATAGGCCCCGGTGAAGTCTGAGTAGACAAGACCTATAACTATCCTAAATTTTGAGTCCGAGGGGTTTTATTGCCCATGTTGATTCCCAAGGAATTTTTTTTCTATTGAGCTAGAAGCAAGTGTGTGAAATCAGTAGAAAAAGTAACTAGGGTATTGTGTTTCCCATGAATTCCTAACTTACTATCACCAGATAATTGTAATCTTTTCTAGTGTTTAATAGGCAGAATGGTATGTTATGTTTACCAATCCCTTTGATCCAGGCGAGTGGTAAATTTCACTACATGATTTTATCTATTTTCGCAGTGTGACATTACTTACCCTTACTTAGTTTTCCATTACAACCTCCCCTTGATCCAATTCGGTTGATTAGACGAGAGGGGTCACATCGAATCCTATTAATTAATCTCTTTTCCCATTCCTTACCACCTTGATCTAGTCGATAAGAATTAGAGTAGGTTCTAATGTTGGCCACCGTTTAAAATCATTCATAATGAAGAGAATCAATTAATACATGCATGTACACTTTCCAAGAATTAATTATTAACTGGTTTTACCTTGTTAGTTCTTTATGGTTCCCATAACCCTAGTTTTTGATTTAGCTGTGCATGATCATTGTATATGAAGAAATCATGTTAAGAAATAACATAACTAATAACTTATAATGATGAAGTTAAGAACAAGAAAATCACAATTTTCAGAAGAAATCACAATGTATTATACCAACGTAAAAATCACAAAAGAAGAATTGAAAGGGTGTTTCTATACTATTTTTCTCTATCTTGTACGTCCTCTCTTTTAAAAAAATCTAAAGCCCTATTTATAATAACTAAAATACAAATCCAAACCAAAATAGGAAAATTGTCATCGGCAGCTTCTACAGACTGGGTTACGGCTCGTATAGAGATCCACGACCCGTAGTTTGGCTTTGTACTTTGTATTCTTCAAAAACTGGCTTCCCATCTATGAGACCTTCTTATGGGCCTTCCTTTGACTTATGTCCAGTAGATGGTTTCATCTGATTGACTTTCTGAAACTCCTCAAACTCTGATCCTCCAGACATGAAACAAATTCACGACTCATGAAATATTCCACAGTCGTCTGACAACTCGTGAATACAACTTCTAAAAACTGGTCTTTCATAAGATTTAACTCACGACACTAACCTACGGCTCGAGGAATAGACCACGGCTTGTAGAGTTGTCCATAAATCATCAGAGATTGCAATCCTGTAGAACGTTTCCCAAAATAATGTTAACCCTTGTAATTCGACAAAATAAACATAAAAACACATCAAACCCACTAAAATCGCCTTGAGAACACACAAAATTGTAAGTTTTAAGTATCAAAAGTATTGTATTTTGACAGCACATCAACACCCTCATTTTAAAATTATTGTTTTTCCTGGAGCGACGGATTCAATCTACATAAGTAGTATAGAAACACACAAACCTCAATCTAATGGCATAGTTAATCTCAAAATCAATCTCAAATACCCAAACTAATATATCAGTGCATATTAAATGGTTATAAAATAGACCAATATAGATCAATATATGCGACAATGCAAATATGACAAGAAAGGAAACTACAAATAAACCACAATCACTAAAATAACCTATAATCAACGCTGTACTCAGGTGCCCTCACAAAAAGAAGTCCCATCTCTCACACATGGTACTATTTTCAAGTTCAATTCTTGGGACTAAAAAAATTACTCACACTCACAACAAATATTCAAAAATTGTGCTCAACACCATATGCTTACTCTAATGACCATGACCTTTCACTACTTGGACTAGGATAACTGTAGGACTTTCTTAGATTGTAACGTAGGCTTAAGGGGCTTTGATATGATGTTTTAGGAACAAAGTGAGTAATGACCCTCTTTGACACTATGTTATTTTACACTTTTGCACTACCAACACTATTATTTTCAACTCGATTTTCCCTTCTCCTATTTCAAACTTTTCTGGGTGCCTTATTCAAACTTTTAAGCTCATTATTTTTTTCACATTATTTTCTTTTTAGCTCATCTTTGCATTTTTCTTACACCCATGACACATTTTCCCCTTTTTTCATGCATCACCAACTTCCATGCCATTTAATGTGATTTTTCATTACACTAGCCACCGTTAACTTAGGCTTTTGACCTGATTTGAGGTGCACAATATCCAACCTATGAACCAGGGCCACTTTTGGTAGATACCCTCAACTTAGGCTTTTTGCCTGAGTCAAGGTACACAATATTCAAGGAAGGACCAAGGCAAAATTTAGGATTTCACATTCAAGAAGGATTGGTCACTTAGGTATTTACAAAGAAAAGGGTACTTGTCAAGTTCAAATATTAGGATCAAGGGGTAGACAATGCATTTGGTTGGTTATTTAGGCTAAGTGGACTAATATGAACAATGGCCTAATATTCTCTCCTAACCAATTCACCTATTATCTAAGTCAAAGTAAGAGGGAAAGTTCTGAATTGAACCACAATATAAGAATTTTGCAAATATGCTCACACACACTTGACACTTATTATACTATCAACACAAACTCTTAGATCATGCTTTTTATCATAATTAAACCTTAACTTATAAAAACAAGCACTGCAACTAATGATTTTACATGATTGTTATCAAAACTACCTAACACAAAAAATTGATGGGTATCACTTTTCAACAAAAACCTAACATATACCACAGAATTTAGTAAAAAATATTACTAGTACAACTTACACATCCTAGACATACCAGTTTTAGGTTTACTTACTACAATTTTAAACCTCCCTTTTTGGGAGATAAGTTGGTTAATTCAACTCAAATTTCCTAAAATTACTCCAGGTATAACCATATTCCTTATGGGTTGGACCCTAACCTTTGTTAGGTTACATATTTTGACAGCTACAACTTATCCCTATTTGGAGGTGTAGCTTAGGCGACATCGGTTTGCATGAGGAGACCACTTGCTGGGTGGAACTTCGTTATTTCATATGTATCTTTACATATCATAAATGGCCTACGTGGATCCACTAGCCTAGCCTACAAGGGTTCCTATGGTGGCACATAAATAATGATGCAAAAGGTTGCTTCTAGGTTTCCCTTATCGAATCCCACCTTGATGTCTCATTTATTGCTATGTCATCCCACGAAATCTTTAAAATATAAACTTAGTCAATTTAAGACACTTAGAATCATAAGTAGCAATCATAAGAGTAGCTCGAACTTAAGGAACCACCAAGTGAGTACTTTCCTTTCATCTTGGGGACTTTCTTAAATATGTTTTAGGGCAATTGTCAATATGCTTATATCCTTGACAAATTATAGCTTTAAAACCTTTCTTTTGTGCTCTAATCTTTATAATAAATCGTGCAAACATGACTTGAAACTTAGTGGGAAAACTTCTTAAGTTGAAACATTCATAAATCATGAAAACATGCATGATCATGGGAAATCTGCTCATTCAAAACATAGTAAAATAGCCCACACTTCATTACTTAAACCCACATCATTGGGGTCATCATCATTAACTTGAAATACATGAAAATACTTAATATAACATTATAGGATAACATTGGAATATGTATTATCGTAAAACATCATTAAATCATTATTAACATGCAATGCAATATCGTGGAACTTAAAGAAAAGGTAAAATACATTATGCAGGACTTTGTGGTTGAAAGGAGACCCACAACTCAAACTCACATACCTTGGTGAAGTCTAGGAAGAAAGGATTTGCCTTTAGGGAAAACCTCCTTGAAGCCCTAGTCTCCTTAGCTTGTTCTCTTGAAGAGGAAGATGCCTTTGAGATTTTGAGAGTGGGATAATAAAAGGAATCGGGGAATTCTTAGGGTTTAGGATCTGATTTAAGGACCTTAAAGTCCGCAAAATGTCATGGTAGAGGATTAGATTAGGCAGAAAGGATGAAATTGTCTTTCATTAAAATTGTCGAGCTAGAACCATGAAAGCCCGATTATGGGCCATAGATTAAACCATAGACCATAGTCCTAGTCATCCTTTTTTCCAATTCCAATCTTTAGAAATTGTTAACAAAACCCTAAGCATGAAACCCCCCACTAATGGACCATCCTTCGACTTACGTGTCATGGTTAGACTCATGGAGTCCTTTCACAGTTAGCCAAATTTCTTACTTTCCTAGACCTTATCCACGAAGGCTTTCTAGGGGTCATGGAATGGTCTATAGACCGTCTTGTTAATTATGGTCCTCCTTCCAAAAACTCCAAATTTTCTTCATGTATGGCACAATCACTTATGACCCTTCCTAAGGGACGTGATCTGTTCTACGGGCCGTCAATTACCTTGTGGGTCCCTGAACACTTAGAAATGTTTTTCCCTTTCTTGAAGTTTATTTCCATGAGCCTTGTCTATGGGTCGTGGTCAGAAATATTAGCCATGAACAGGGTCTTGTAGACTGGCCCTGGTAATTTCCAGACCAATTTGTTTTGCACTTCTAGGCTTCTAAACTGAGGGTCATTACAATATCACCCCCTTGAGGACATTCATCCCCGAATATACGTAAAGCCATACTCTAAAGAGTTAAACATCAGTTAACAACCTAGTATATATGCAAAAATGTAATTTAGACATCATTTCATGAAATTGTCAAAATCTATACTCAACACATGTCTCAAAATAGTCCATAAACATATAAATGAGCGTACACATCATGAAAAACTAACATGCAAGGAATTGGAGGTTTATCAAAGAATGACTTAATACCTTAGGCTTCAGTAGAGTTGAATAGATACGGGTAATGCTTTATCATATTTACTTTTGCTTCCCACGTAACACCCTCAACTTGATGATTCTCCATAGCACTTTAACTGATCCAACTTTCTTGTTCCTTAGTCTTTTCACTTGCCAATCTAAAATCTCAATTAGTACCTTTTCATAACTCAAATTCTCTTAAATGTTCATATCTTAGAAAGAAATTATGGAGCTTGAATCATCTATGAACTTTCTCAATATCGACACATGAAAAACCGAATGGATCAAATGCATTTCATTAGGTAGGTCAAATTCATATGCCACATTTTCCACTATTCTTACCACTTGGTAAGGCCCTATATACCTAGGGCTTAGTTTCCTTTTTTTACCAAATTAGATCTCACTTCCATAAGAGACACCTTCAAAAAGACCCAATCATCAATTTGGAACTTAAGATCTCTCCTCCTTACATTGGAGTAAGACTTTTATCGACTTTGAGCCATTTGCAACTTTTCCGTTATAATTTGAATTTTCTCAATAGTATTAATGACTAAGTCCATTTTTGTTAAGTCCATCTCACCAACTTCAAACCATCCAATAGATGATCTACATCGTCTACCATACAATGCCTCAAATGGTGCCATCTCAATGCTTGCATGAAAGCTATTATTATAGGAAAATTCAATAAAAGGTAAATTTTCATAACCTGGATAGGGGGCCTAGATGTGACATGGCGAAGGAGAACCCGAAGGCTCTCAATCAAGCCATCATAGCATCATTACACACATCATCAGTTTGGAAGAGCGGAAACTAAACACATAACACGTAAGCTCTAAGGGATTTGGGACTTGGGACTCAAGCTATGGGGATGATATCGGGAATGGGAAAAACATGTATATACATAGCACCTAGCAATAATCTCTAAGGGAATGGGTGAATAGGATTCCACTATGGGGGCACACCGGGATTATGGGACGTTCCACATA
>JBCEWC010018552.1:0-11910 GCA_038996855.1 Solanum aculeatissimum
CCTTTGACTTTTAATACCAATGAAGAAAAAAATCTTCCTATCAAATCTTCACTTGAATCTTGTCACAATTTAACATACTCTCTCTATCCTATTTTATGTGACATCTTTTGATTTGACACGGTGCTTAAAAAAAAGATTTTTTTTTAAAACTTGTGGTCTAAACAATTCTTAGATATTTGTGTGGCTGAGAGTCATTCCATTAAGAGTAAAAATAAAATTTTAAAGTTAAATTATTTTCAATTATAATAAAGTGACATTCTTTTTGGAATGGACTAAAAAGGAAAGTATGTCATATAAAATGAGATAGAGAGAGTATGATTTATTATATCTTTATATGGTTGCCTTCACACTTCATTTTCTCAATATCCATTCTCAAATATGTAAAACGAAAATTACATATCAAAATTGATGTTGAAAATTAATTAGTTTAATTTTCGTATCCTGGATCGACTCATATTTGACACAGAGGGAGTAATATTAGTTGGGCATTTCCTAGAATTTAATAACTTCATTTGATTCAAAAAAGTTAGTAAACGGGAAAAAGAAGATACAAAAATACTCATTACGAATATTATTCTTAACCAATAAAATAGTACTGCTTAGGGTAATATAACCTGTTTCCATAAATGACATTAGGTTTTAATTAGCTTCACTAAAATCTGTAAACTAAAAAAAAGTAAAAAATAAAAAAAAATCAAACTTAACTAATATATGTACACCGACAAAAGTGACCTACAATTTCTGGTTTGGCTATGGAATGATATTAAAACTGTACAAATTCCATTATCCACACTGCAAGTAGTGGAGTACAATTTTCAGTTTATTGTTGAAAGGACTGAAACCAAACTAAAATACTGCACACATAACTTCTATCCTATCGTTTTCCCACATTCATAGCAACTTATTATGGACAAATTATATTGAAATTTTCTAGTGATTTGTGATTTCAAAAGTATAATTAGATCATTTACAATATATTTTTTTTTCATTTTTGTGGTTTTCTTTTATAAGAGATTGTCATTTATACACGTAAGAAATTTGAAAAAAATATGATCAAGAGATCTCATTTTCTTTGAAAAATTTAAGACAAGACAAAACAAACCTTTCACCTTTGGGTTGTTATATATTTCCTTTTCTTAAAAATAAATAAATATTGCATGTGGCGCTTTAATTAGTATTAGTAAGTTTTTAGTACAGGCTACTACTTTCAAGTTTTAAATTATTTTATTTATTTTCTAGGTAACCCAGGATTAAAAAAGATTAACTATAGAGTAATCAGAATGATTAAACAGACATTAATATAATTTAAAAAAATAGTGGAAAGTCAACAGAGAACTTTCAAGTGGATCTTTCTTTTGCCTCTCTATATCTTTGACTCTATAGGAAACATTTCTTTTTTTGTTAGAAAAACAATCAAATCTAAGAAAGTAGGTTAAAAAAAAATTATAGTAGGGAGCAAGATGGACAACCTAAGTATGGGCTTTCTTGTTTTTTAAATGATTAAGTTAAAAGTCTATACGCATCACTTCTCTCCTAACTTAACATTTCACACAATTATGAGTATAATAATATTAATGAAAATAAAATAGATCTAATTGGATTAGCTGTGTAGTAATCAAGTGATTAAATTTGAGTTAATTAGTAGTATTATAGTTAGAGTTGTGATCTCTTATTAATTAATGGACATACTATTTCACATGTACTGGGGGACCATTTCTTAATCACTAATTAACTTGGAATGGTCCAAAGCAAGGCCAAAATGGTTCATTGGTGGCACCTCATGTGTTTTGGCTTCGTTATGTTATAACAATATTAGATAGCTAAGTCAAGGAGCTACCACTTTACTATATATGTAGAGAAAAATAAGCTGTATGTCCTACTTTAATGCTAACATGGCCAAGTTGTAAAATAACTAAAAGAAAAAGGAACAAATCAATGTTTCATCACAATAAATAAATAAATAGTACTTTGTTCAACAATAGTTATCCGTTATTGATTTGATACACAAATTAAAAAATAATAAATATATTACTCTTTGAATATATTAAATTTAATGCTTTGAAAAATGAAATAGATATTAAATAGTAGTATCTAATAGGGGTATAATGGATACATAATTAATTTTTCAAATTGAACAAATATTATTAGAGATCTATTTTTAATATAATGAATAAGTAAAGTTGAACATGACGGAATACTAGGTATGGTTGCATTCTTCATGCATGAAGAAAAAGACAAAATTAGTTACGTAAAAGTCAGCCATGATTATAACATTAGAATCATCGAAAGAATTACTTTAATTTGTACGCGTTTTTACATGCGCAATTTTGTCATTTCAACTATTTTTAATTTTATTTTTTCTTCATAGCAAGTATGAAACCTTGTCTATCTGTATAGCACTAACTAAACAGCCCTCCACCCAGGAATAAGAATCTTGGATCAATTTCTGACTTCTTGAAATATCTAAATTAAAAATAAAATATAAACCCCCCTCGTGATTTAGTTTTAATTTGGTGAAATTTTGGATCAACCATAATGATTGTGCATTGGACCTAACCCTTCAAGCATGTTGAATCAATAATTTAGAAAGAGACCGTTGTGTTTTGTAGGTCCTCTGGTTTAATTTTAGGATTAGCCAGTTCTATCAAGTGGAACTCATTTGATACTTTTATACGATTCACACTGACAAAATTATCGAATAAAAAATTTCAATATCATATCGTATTATATTATGCACATCTTTATAAACTGGGGTGGTAGTATTGTGGGCAGTAACTATAGTTAACGTTAGTTTGTGGTTGATGGTCATAGTTAATATTAATTGTGGTAGTGGATGTTGTAGTAATGATCGACGTACACTAAATATATAGTTGCGACTAATGATAATGATATTAATAGTTATTTAACTAATCGTGATTATTGTAAATAATAATGTTACAACTAACTTTGATGATTAATAATAGTGATTGTCTATGATAGTAGCTGATAATCATGAATGCAATGATAATATTTGATAACCAATAAAGTAATCATGGATCAGTCGTTGTGAAATATTATTGTTGTAGAAATTCTTGAAGGGATAACATATGAATGATTTTAAAATTTTATTGTAAACCTTAATCATTTAGATTCATTCAAACCTATTAAATGGATGTAAATAATTAAATTTAAATCTACAAATAATGATACTAACTCTCTAAGGGAGGAAGTAGATAGGTGGGTCTTTAATTGAAAAATAAAGAAGAGAAAAAGAAAGTTTATTAATTGATAAAATGGGCATGTGAATGATATGATGAGAAGGTTGAATCAACATCTATTTAAGCATTATCAGTAACAGAAGATGGAGACTCATCAAGTGATTTTGACTCACACAAACACCCATTACCACTCACTACTCATTATTTATTTATTTTTAAATGAGACACATATTGATCCTCAACTTTGGCCAATTCGTTAAAGACATTTAATTAGCTCTATCTATATTGGAAACATTTAAAGGAGGGGGAGGGATCGGTACAGATTTGTCTTTCAGACTACGCTATAACAATTGATTCTTAAAAATATGTGTCACTTGAATTTAACTCAAGTTATGCCTTCTAAAACTTCACTTTCTTCTTTGATCTATTCTGATGTGAGATTCGTCTAAGATGTCATGTACATCTCATCTTCAAAAGCTTGCCAGCATTAAAATCTGTTAGTCTATATGATCCCACCTTCATCAGTTTGCCCTCTCTCAGAGACATCACATGTTATTCTTAATATATTTTAAATACCAACCTTCCAAAAATGTGTCATTCACTCAATTGGAGTTTATACCATTCCACAAGCTCTTTTACATCGATCAAGTGAAATTTTTTATAGTATGTACTGAATGTTGGAGTGCATTTAATTTGTTTCTGTTTGGGTGAAAGAAAAACAATGATGGAGGGAGATTTGGAAATAATTAAAGTGTTTTTAGTGAAAGTCCCAAAAACTGAGAATTATATTTTTAAAATCTAATTTAAAATTTATGATCAAACGTTAGACTCGCTTTTGCTCGGTCTCTTCTTGTATTTCAACAATTCCAATAGCCAACTTTACTAAAAGCTTAACTTCTGTACATTCATAGAATATAAAAGAATTCTTACCTTCTTAGGTCACTCAAAATCTAGAAATAAGTAATCATATGTAAAAAGTATGTAATATCAACAAATAATATATCAACAATGTAATTTTTTCCCCTGTAAATTAAAATATATTATTAGTGCGTATAACTTAAACTCATTGAGAAATATGTAATGTCTTTCATGAATGTAACGTAACTTAGACATGGAATGGAAATAAAGGCCCATTGTCCACCCTAGCATAGCCTCAAGGTCTCAAAGTTGCATGTGCAGTGTTTAATATTAAGGCAACTGTTTTCTTAGTGACAAAGAAGCTTGTGTTGAAGGCAGTATTAGGAGGGCCCTAAGGGGTCTTTTTTTTAGTAATAGAAAACAATAATTCAAGTGTACTACCCATGTGGTCTCTCTTTTTTGCATCATATATATCATATGTGTGACGTCCAGTGTAATAGAAATTAATTATGTGTGTGTACATTGTATCATATGGGCATTAACCAATAGGAGATCTTGACACTTTCTTCAAGAAATTAAACATGGTGAGTGATTGTTATATTTACTCCTTTTCTCAAACAAGAATATGAAATTGATGGATCAAAATCATTATTTTGTATTGAAGATAATATTCTTCAGAGTGTTCCTACCTTACATTTAATTTACTGACTAAGTGGTCACCAATAAAACTAGAAAATACTTACATGAATTTTATTCTTGAATTGTTAACTTTTGTCCCCTCATATTAAACGTTTTACATTTTGTTCCCTTGAGAAATTGAAGTTATGCCTAGTGGGACATAAGTTTTTAATAAAGTTATGCAGGATATAATAGTCCTACGAAAAATATTTTTTTTTCATGAGATTATAAGGGCATAAGCGTCAATGACTCAAAAATTGGAGGCTTCAAATTGGGAACTTGATGGAAGTTGGGTGGGTAAAAATGGTTTGACCTGCCCAAAAAATTACTTGGGTTGAAATAAACCAAAAAGCAACCCTAACTCAAATCGTCACAATTCATACTAATATATATACCCCTTGTAATAGAGACTGATTGCGACGAACTAATAAATATGATGTATTGATTGTAGCTAACGTAACTAATAAATATGATGTCAAATAGCTTTGGCACCTATCAAAATTTGATTGATGATTGCAGGTATCTATTGTCTAAAGTAGAAGGAGCTTCACTCAAGCATTAAGCATATATATCGAGAAGCTAATGGAGTTGCGAACCTATTAGTCAAGAATGGATGCGAGTTAGATACTTTTGGAAGCTTAATGTTGTGCCCCGATCCCCGCTTTTGAAAGAAACATAATGGACACTATGTTGCCTAGACTTGTCTCAATATGTAATGACTCTGTTAAATAAAAATCCTTATTACCTTATCTATAATTACTACATGTGTTTTTTTGTTCTTCACCAACGTTCAATGTGTTTAACTTTGCTCTTGTCACATGATCAAATGGGTTGTAACTTCTTTCATCAAGAGTGGTTCGGTATTTTTCAAATTGTTAGGGATAATAATTGCTCTACTAGTAACTTTTCACATTCATTTGTTTATTAGATATTTTAGTTAACAACATAAAATATGTCATCTACTTTAATTATATGCATCAACCTCAACAAGAAAATTCTTGGTGTTTCATGTTTTATTAAGACAAATGTGGATAGTTATACGAAATAACATATTTTCTATGATAATTAATTCTTTTTTCTCTGATAGATGGTCAGAACTTCATCTGAGTTCTAATCCTACTGAGAGGTTCATTAGAGATCAGAAATTGTTGAAGAAACAACAAGATCATAGCTATCTAAGAGACAAATGAGAACACACAAAATAAATAAATAAAAAATTCAAAACTTCAATAAAAAATGTCTAATTAGAATATATACTTTATTATGAGTTGAAGTGTTAGACTAACCATGTATTATATCACAAGGATTTAATAGTAATACCACATCATTGGATTTAATAGTAATACGTCAAATAAAAGGAATCCTAGGTTTTGACTTTTGAGCATCTATTGTGAGATCCCAAATATATTAACAACTCAATTCACTTCTCTCGAAGTTGATGATTACAAACAGACATGGGAAATAAGTACTCACAATCATGGGAGTTTTTCTTTCTTAAAAAAAACAGCCAAAGCATTTAAGAATACATCAACCAATATCAAATATTTGGAAAATGTCTGATGTCAAGGCTAAGGATAATGGTGAATTTGTAGTCTTGATCATCAGATACATGCACTAGGATGGAAGGAAAAACCTGTGTATACCGGTCGAACTTAATAATTTTAGTTATAACTCTATATATGTTTGTCAAAATCTATGTGTAAATTATTAATTTAGAATCCAAAATTCCTAAATATATTTAGACTGCTTTGAACCAAAATCAAGTGGCCCGTTAATGTAAAAGCAAGGCTAACTATATAGAATCTCGATGGGACTCTTATTACAAAATGAACTCTTTTCGAAGATAGATGTAAAGATAAAATTGAAAACAAATTTATAAAAGATTACGGAATCAATTGACCTAAAGTTTCATGATTCGTAACAAATATTGAGAACTCTGCTGCCCAAAGATCCTTCAGTGTTTAAGTGTACTTGGGCTGGGTCCAGGAATTTAATGATTGGGCCATCTTGAAATACAGAGCCTCCGGCCCATCAATAAAGTAACTAAAAATGGAAAAAAGTTAGTGGGGTGAGAGAGGCTCGAACTCTCGACCTCAGGATTACTCAGAAGCTATGAGACCTACGCGCTAGCCAACTGCGCCACCACCCCTTCGTGTTTTACTGTTATATTTAATACTATATTAAAACAATTATACTCTTTATTAGGTTGTAATAATATATAATAACGTTACAAGGAAGAACCAAAGTTTATTTTATTGACTTCTCCTCTTACAAGGATTTTGATTTGTTTCTTTATTGCTTAGACTATTTACTGTATAGTTTCATTTTGTTATGAAGAAAATAATAGTTGGATGCTTAAAGTTGTTTGATCACGTATGATGCAAGTCTTCGGCCCATTATGAAGTACATTTTCTTTATTTTACTACCTAGAGGAAACTAAATTGCTAATGTGGTCACAAAATAATTAAAAGAGGTTCAACATCTAATTATATATATATTAACCATATATAAACAAGATGACCCCTAATTAAACCTTTGCTAGCTCTGCCCTTAAATGTGGTTGTCAAATTTATTCTTTTAGCTTCCGAAACTTACTTTCCGCAGGAGATGTGTTTTGCATCAAAGCATTGAAATCTCTAGGCGTTACAAACATGGGCTAAACAAAGTTCTTAGAAGAATCCCATCCTAATGAACATATTATATTCAAAATATCCAGTTTGATACTTACTAGATTTTAAAGTTACTCTTACACAACATACTAATAGCTAAAGTACAATGGAAGCAAAGGATACATTCATGAAGTTGAGATCAACTAGTTTTGATTAACGGTTAGCTGTTTCTCTATTTATATTAGGTTCGATTCTTATATTTGTGCATCTTCCCTCTCTACTCTGTATTCATCTTTCTCTAATTCGTCCTTGTTATTAACATATCTTAATTGTTTAATGATTTTTTCATAGTCATCGTCTTGTCTCTTGGTTGTTGATCACCCAAAACGTTTCTGCATATATTGCTTAAAAGAATCAGGTGAAAACTACAGGCAAAAGCTGGAATATGTGAATTGTACATAATGGAACAATTGGTATATCCAAATCCCACAGTGTACAGGAATAAGCTAATCCATTTCTCTTTACTCAGACATACAAAACTATTATAAGGTAGGTCCTTCGTTTATGCTTGTCCATGCATGCTTACAGAACTATGAGAAAATATATTTTTTGATCAAGAAAGCACTTCAAAATCATCATTAAAAGCACTTCATTGTTGATTTAGAGGGTGTTTAGGTAAAGTTAATAATCTAGTCAAACTAGCTTATAAATAGTTTTTAACAAATATACACATTTGGGAAAACACCCAAGATGCTTTATAAGCTAAAAGCCACAAGTTGGTCACTTACAAAAGGTTTGCCATCATTCCTCCTTTGTTTCAGTGACTTCAAATTGTTCTGTTATCCCTCAATTTTCTATCTTTTTTTGCTTTGTTTTCTACCGCATCTAGAAGTAATGAATATTTGACCAGAGAGCAGTTGATCAATGATCTAAGGGAAGTGCTTAACTTATCAAACAGAGAACAAGTTGGCTGCAATATGTTCATGCCCCTTGGACAGTTTGTTGTTGACCCTTAAAACTGCTAAGGCAGTCAACACTAAACGATCCTCCCTTCAAACTAACAAGAAGTCAAAGGATGGTAACCCATTGCAATGGAGTATGTGAATAAACCTGATCCTACTGTTGCTAGGCTTTTGGTTGGAGCGCAGAAAGTAAACTAGAGAACAGTTCTTGGCTTCTTTCTATCAGGTTAGTTCATCATGAATAAGTTTTATGTGACAGTAAGCCTGCTCACATGTAGTTCAGATTATTCGCATTAGTTTATTTGGTTAATTTGATTAGTCGTAAGTGATGTTTCAAATGTAATTTCGAGTGAATAAGCACTTTACATTAAAATGGATTGTCTAGTCAAATTAGTTAATATGATTGATACAATCATTTTACTAGAAATAATGTTATTTATTAAATTTGAACTATGCAGGTCCAATGAAATGAAATAATCAGTAAAAGTTCTAGGGATGTCACTCGATGCCCAACACTGATCATCATTCTAGACAAAAAGACTCGCCATCATCTTCCAAGAAGCTTCGACAAGTTTGTTGTGCACAATGAAAGTATCATTCCATTTTTTACGTCTAGTTACTTGATTTGGAAGATTACTGTGCAGAGATTACAAATAATGTGTCTACATGGAAGAGAAAGATGGTTGTAGAGCGAACAGCTAAACTTGATATTGTAGTAACCAACAAGCTTTCCAGGAGCAACCAAGGAACAAAATGAGCATTGTAGCTCTTCCTTCTCTAATTAGTGTCAAACAGAGATATTCATTGAGCAATTATGCCATGTAACTAGGATATATCCAACAGTTTGTAGTTCAATCAACAACTATTTACAGACTTTTTGTATCTTCTTGCTCCTTTCACCAGATTACTAGAGCAAATTTAACACCAAAAAAATTATTTTTAACCTCAGCATCAACTCTAATATTCTCTTCTTTATTTCGATTACAGACAATTTGTTAATGGGATGTGAATTAATATCCTTCTAAGCTCCACTTCTTGCTCTTCTCTCTAAAGTTGCTCTCAACGTAACGATCGCTGTTGTTCTCCTCCTCTGCCCTCTTTCAGATCAGCAACAACATCAGCATCAACTTCTATTTTTCCTTCTTTCAACTCTTCAACTCTATTCAACTGCAGTTTATCCTCTTTGAATGACTCTGAAATATATATAGACCGGAGATTTATCAATCAGTTAAAACAGAAAGCTACATTGAAGGAAAATGCACTATAAATAAAGTGGACAATCTCGCGAGTTCCTCTTCTTATAACTTGTTTCACTTGTATTCAACAAATGAAATTTCACTCCCGATTCCATTCAAACTACGTTAATTCAGAATAGTTCCAATCAGATCCCCAAATTCCACTAGGTGGAATTGTTATCGCTCAAACTTTTGATTTTCTAAATCCCTAATCATGACTCTACTTCAATCAACAGTACATATTTTAACTTCACGTTGCTGATATGTATCTTTCATCTTCAGAATCTCGTCCAACTTCTTCTGTATACTTTCAACAACAGCAAAAACGGTTGCATCAGGCTTTGCTGTACATTTTGCTTTAATTATATTGAGTTTACAGTCCAATTTGTTCAATATCTCTCGAAGAAGTTTGCACTCGTTCGATTCATCATCATTTTGATAATATTGTGTGGAGCTCTTGCTAGACATCTCTCGTAGATCATCCTGGCCGATTTCATAGCTGAAATCATCATTACTCTGATGATGTTTGTATCTCTGCCGTAGATCATCCTGGCCAATTTCATAGCCGAAGTCATCATCATCCATTTCTCTGCTGAAACAGAAATAACAGAGAATCCAAGCAAACTGAAGTTTAAAAAAGAAATTAATTCAAACAAATTGCATAAAGAAGAATACCTGCAATTGTGTTTGGCTTTCTGAAGAAATAGAGAGAGAGGATTTTGGCGCCTAAACAAAAAAGTTGAAAGAAATGTAATTGAAGCTTCAACTGAACTCTCTGTGTATATAGTGTGATTTTTGCAGGGCAGTTTTAATTGCCTGGCACGTGTATGAGCAAAGGCTTGTGTCCCACGTGACAACGCCTACGCTAAGTTTATAATTCTTTTTTTTGGTAAAATGTCACTAGATAAAGTAGGTGATATTCTAGTCAATTTATGAATTTGGTAAAAACAAAAGGATCAAATACTGAAATCTATTTGTACACAATAAATATTTTGAAAGGTAAAATAATAATAATGTATTTTGACAACAAATATTAAATATCTAAACGGATAGTTTATCTTTCGAATTGGTTAAATATCTATAGGAAAAAAGATATTACTAGTATTTAAATTAAGTTGAATATGCTTTTTCATTTGAAATTTTTTGGTGAGGTGTTTTCTTTTCACTTAAAAAATTGACATAAAATGATCGAAATTCAAATATTTATATTTGAAATTAAGCTTGGTAATCCCCTTCTATAAATATGTATGTCTTAAGCTTGTTTTCTTTTTAAGTGATTCAACGTTTTTTAGTTCCATTGATAAGCTAGCTCAATAATTTAATAGTGGATTGATAACCATTGATGAAAAGCTTTGTTCCAAGAGATTCTTTTTTAATTATTCAATTAAAAGTTAATATTTGCTTTAGTTTTATCACATACATATATAATATATAGTGTCAATTTGCATGCTTAATGGCACTAGAATTAGATGCTTTAAGTTTTTTTTCCTCACAATAATGGGGTCTTTTTTTTATGGGTAATGCTATTTGGCCACAATTTTGGTCCAAATTTTGATCACAATGACAAAAAAATATGTTCACATTAAAAAGTAGTTTTTCTTTTTACATTTTTGCCCTTTGTCTATAAAATTAAATAAAAAATATTTTTCATTCATACTATTTCCAAAACATTGAAAATGATTAGTAGTTAATTATTTGATTATTTCTAGTTAAACATTGAAAAAGGAATCATAACATTTCCCATCACCTCTATTTTAGTCATGATAAACTATTTGGTCATAGCATTTCCCGGTAAATAACTTTATTTCTTAATTTCTGCTAAATCTGTCATTATTTTTACGAAAAAGGAAAGGAAAGTAGGCAGTGCAATTTAAAAAATAATAATTAATTGAAGGAGCTCTATGAGATAGCCATAACCAAATGCAATGGATATTTCTGTGCTAGTTTCGTGTAAATTCTTCATTAAAATTGTATTTCCAATATATACACTGTAAAAAAAATTGATTTTATATACATAATATAATTTTTTGATCAAAGAAGATCTAATAAAACCCGAATTATTTTATCTTAAGTTGTTATTTTGAATATTATAAACATTTGTTTTGAAAGTCGATAAGGCTACCACTAAGCATATGTTTATTGTAGTAATAGTAATGTTTTAGCTACAATAAATTATTTGAAATACAATATCAAAGCTAAATAAATATTATTTTTTTAAAATTACAAAAAATTGTTACAATAGTTAAATAATATAGCCATAGAATTTGTGCTAGAATAAAATTTTGTAGCCAATTATTTTTTTTTATCACATATTAAAATTTATTATAGCAATAACGACCTTTTAGCCATGAAAAGGTTATTGAAAAAAATA
>JBCEWC010018553.1:0-11910 GCA_038996855.1 Solanum aculeatissimum
TAGTTTGAAAAATAGAGGAATATCACTTTAACAGAGTCTCGTAACTGATAATCACGTTTTTAAGCTAAAACGTTACTCACAGTAACGTTTTAATAGCTAAGGACAAAGATTCTCCTACTTTGCAGGATTCAATTCTATATTTGCAGGGCCCGTGATCGGATTCTTAACAAACGTTATTGTGAGTAATGTTTTATAAAACGTACTTCAGAATTACGTTTTATAAAACGTTACTGAGAAGTACGTTTTACTTTTAAAACGTTACTGGCAGTAACGTTTATTTATTTAACACTGTCAGTTTTTGTCCGTTAAATTTTTTAAATAAAATATAGCCTAAAACGTTACTAAGAATTACGTTTATACTAGTTTTGTAAATTTTTTTTAAAAATGTATTATTTTAATGAATTGATTTAAATAATGACTTAGTTTGGTCAAAAATTCGAGAAAAACTTGACGACATAGACCTCACAAAAACCACTCAATTGGACAACTGTCATATGGCAGCAGATGCCAAATCTCTTACTTTGCCTAGAATATCTAATACTTTTACAGAGTCTATGTCTCCCCTAAACTCTACAGATGACCCTCCAAAGTTAGAAGACGACATTAAAGATACATGACAACAATTATTTAATACTCCTAATACATTAACTTCTGAAAATATTCATTCCTCTTTTAGTAATAAAGTAACTATTCCTATCAAATCTGCATCTATAGAATTATCAACTCTACCACACAATGCCAAGGACCCTCTTTTCATCTCAACAGATGATATCTACTCTAAGAAGATCTCCTTTTTCCAACTTTCTCAGAACCAATACAAACCAAAGCATGGAAATTGACATGAGTTCTCACAACCAATTCCCAATTCCTTTTCTCTGATTCCCAATAATGCCAATAACTATAGGGAAAACACATTTTATGCAACCCAAGCCCCACCACAGAACCCATTCCCTCTGTCCTAGTTGGAGTTAGGACTCCATGGAAAAGAGCTGTCCCTTTTAGCAATAGTGGAAAGCTAGGAGGTAGCCATTGTAGCTCAAAACCCTAACTTCCTAGCTCATGTAGTCCTAGAAGGGATAGGCATAGTTTGAGAAGCATACAAGCACCACATCTGGTTGTCAACTGTTCTTCAGCATCCTTTATATATGTTGATCCCTTAACCACCCTTTTACTAGTTCCTAACTTGGGAAATGTCACTCTTCAATTCCTTAATCCAGATGCTGCCTCAGAATCCATTCCCTCTTCATCTCTTCTTTTTTACTTAGTAAGCTCAAGGGGTAGCCTTGATTTCATGGATCAATTAGATGGAGGGTCAAGAGATGATTCCCACCAATGTGACATTGGGTTACATAAGGGTGGAGGAGGGTTAGAATATGAACATTCCATCCCTTGTAGCGTCATCCTCCTAGGTACCTCCTCAACCTCTCCTACCCCTCTCCCAGTAGTATTAGGTCCAAGCATAAAACCAAACCCAAGTATGCAGGAATTAGAGAAAGCGCTGAAAATGATAAGGGACAACAGAATTGGGTACTAAAAGAGGTAAAAATAATGTTATTCAAAGAACAATTAAAAAAAAAATGCATCCTAATATGTCCATAAAATTTAAGGAAAGCCACATTAGATATAAGGTCCCCTCGCTCCCTAAATATAGGAAAATTTACCGTTGTAATGAACCCAACACTGAAGGTTTGGGCTCCTTTAAATATAAGATCAGTATTGATAATATTCCCCCAAACCTAAGTAGATCAACTGATATGATTATATGAAACTGTAGGGGCTTCAATGGCACATACTTTAGAAGCTACTTTAGATCGCCAATCGACTGACATAGACCCCTCTAGTAGCTCTTTTTTGAGACCAAAATGAATGACAACCAAGTTTTGATAGATAACTTTCCATGTAATAAAATTATAAAAGTTACAACCATTGGTAATGTTAGAGGTTATATAATCCTCTTGTTTCTGCACAACAATGATAGTGCATCTTCTGAAACAACTATTGTAACAAATCCTTTAATACCTTTAGAACTAGGTGAGATCCCAACAAAGGAGGATAGTAAAAAGGTGGTGTTCTCCTTCCAAACATATAAAGCACCAAGGTCTGATGGCCTACATCCTTTCTTTTACCAAATATACTGGGATACAATAGGAGATTCTATTATACATCTATGCGTCCAAACGTTCAAGGATGGCAATATACCTAAGCACATCAATCAAAAAAACCTGTTAATTCCCAAAATAAAAGAAGCTAACTAATTAAATATTTTAGACCCATTAGCCGTGTAACACCTTCCATTCGACTCGGAATGTCCTTATGGTGTATTTCTCAAATATCTTCAAATTTGTTCGTTATTTGATAAATCTGACTTCATATTCTTTTTAAGGAGGCAATATTGTGTAGGAAAAGGATCGCCTTCGGTTTTTAGGTGACTCATATCGAAAAATATTTTTTTGAGTGATTTTGGTCTTAACCAGAAGAGTGCACTAGCAATTCGCATCGCCCAGTTGTTCACCCATAGTACAAAAGTGGCCTAAAATTATTCCTTGGCCAAAACAAGGAAAAATTGAACTTTGTGCAAAAATGACCTGGGTAGAACTCAGTCCATGTCTCCCATTTATTCATCACAGTATAATTTTTTTCTGAACTTTCTCCAAATCAAGTGAGGGCAATTGGGTCATGAACCAACACCCTTATAGACGGGATTGTTCAATTGTTCCACCATATTTAACCCTAATAAACTCAAGAACACTCTCAAATCCTCACCAAATTCCTCAATCAATACCAAAATTCTCAAGAGCTTTCATTGGAGTTCAAGAATTCAAGTGAATCTTTCAAGTCTCCTCAAGTTTCCTTCAAGTAATTTCAATGTTTAAGGTATATGGGTCTTTATCCATGGGTCCTTTCACCCATGGATCCCAATTCTCCTTTTTAATGGATTTTCATGGTTTTAAGGGTTGTGTCTTTATGGGTAATTCTTATTGTTCACTACAAACATGATTTAAGTTGAATTTTATTGAGTATTGGTTTTCTTATGCATGGACACCCATTGGGGTTTGATATTATGAATGGTTTTATGATACTTACACTATATATTCTATGATATCTTGAAAATCTATGAAATATTATGGAATTTTGGAATGGATTTCATGATACCAAAATTGGGGTTTTTCTATTATGATGGTAGGTTGTTTTGAATGACTTTTAAATGACCTTTTTTTACTCACTCATGCTTTATACTCTTGAATTGCATGATATTAAGCATATGTACATATACCCATCATGTTTTGACTAAAGTTATGAGCCAAACTCTTTTTGTTGATGAAAGTCTTATAGTAAGATATGCAAGTTGTGAATGTTCTAAAGGTTGAATATAACAACCTGGAACTTCCCGAACCTTGTAATATTGTTTGAGGTCTGATTTGAATCCATCTTGGTTGGATTTTGAGTTTCTCGAGTCTCTCTTGCATGACCGTCTTGGAAGAAATCGCATTGGTTAAGTTTTGCTCAACGTTTTGTGGAAGTACTGAATTTAGATGGCCATATCTCTTGGTATGGGATGAACTGTGTGGGCCATAACCTATCAAATTGAAGCCCTTTGAGTTATCTTTCCAACTCACTTAATTGGTTACACTCAATTCAAAATTTGGATGTGGAAGTTATGGCCTTCACAGTGGGACTACCTGTGCATGAAAGCATTCTGGGAAAGGGAAGAAAATTGTTGGCTAAGGCATTGCCTCACGGAAGGGTTCATGGACCGTGTGGAGGCTCAAGACCTGTGAGCCTCATCCGTGCGAGTTCCAGTGAGCAGTCAAGACTTTGGGCCAAGACTCCAAGCCAAGTAAGGCTCCAGGAATCAGCTCACGATCTATGTGAAGCCTCACGGCTCGTGAGCCTCATCTGTGTGAGTTCCAGTGAGCAACCAAGGATTTGTGCTGAGGCCCTAAGCCAAGGGAGGCTCGAAGGACCATCTTATGGTATGTGTGATGCCTCACGGCTCGTGTGCCTGAACGTGTGTTTTCTAGAAGAGAATTTGGCTAAGTATGAAATCTTCGTGGGCAAAGTTGTTCCAAGTGTAGCTTCACGAAAGGGTCTCACGGACCTTGTGACCTCTCACGGTCCGTGTAGTTGACCATATGGATGACATTTCAAATTTTCCTATCCATTGTCAGATAAAAGCTCATCGTCAAGTGATGCCTCATGGCAAAGCTCACGGACCGTGAGTCACTACACGGTCCATGTAGTGCACTCTATCAGTGACAATTTCTAATTTTCTTTCTTATTTCATTAATGGTTTAATTGTAATTTTTGACTAATCCTAAGGTCATTTTAGCATTTTAAAACTCTCTTAAATCCCTGATTTAACCCTATTTACTCCTATTCAATTCAAATCTCTTCAACCTCTTCAATTTCTCTCTAATTTCTCTCCATCTCCATTGAAGACTAACTTGGTAATCAAGGGGGAAATTCAATTCTTCTTCAAATTCTTCTTGTTCTTCTTGATTAATTCAAGGTATGTGGGATTGATTCATGGTTCTCGTTTCAACCATGAAGACCCAAAATTCTTTGCTTTAATTTTTGATGAATTTTGCTCTCTTTGAAATTGAGTCTTTTGATTTATGAATGATTTAATTCAATTGGGTTGTGGGCTGTATTTTAATGTTGATTTTAAGATGATTTAAATTCAATTATCATGTTTTGTATTGGAATTATGAAGATTTGAATATGCATGGTCCCTTGAAGGCTTGGTTAGGCATGGGTAGTTCAAATTGTGATTTAAATTGGGATTTTCTCATGGATCTCAATAGAATTTTATATTGTATTGTCGAATTAAGATTGAATCTCTATTGCCCATGCATTCATCTCTTCATTTATGACATATGCATATATGAAAGGTTTGACTTGATGAAACTCTTGTTATGATTTGACTTGATTTTGGTAAGACATGGGAATTGACTAGATTGTGATCACATATTGTCTTGATATGGCCTTATGAGATTTTTGGGTGTTTACACCACATTGTTGTGTTAGAATGAGCTACTCCTATGCATTGGTCTATGAATATGATTTTTGAAACTCTTGTTTGACCTTTAAGCCTAATTATGGGAAAGTTTGAAATACGATTTGGCTTTTTAAGCTAACCTTGCATTATATGGATTTGAAGTATTTAAATTCCATTTTGAAGCTCATATATATATATGTATTACCGTGGGATGAGACTTAGTATCGAGGGATTGGAGTCGGGGTGGACTATCTCCAAGGGTCCATACTCCTATCCGTCAAACTATGTGCCAACATGGGGTATATCCCTAGATGGGATTGACTTGTTATGTATCCCCTTTTTAAGGGTTTACTTGGGATCTACCTTGCAAGTAGTCCAATTCCAAGTAGTAGCTCGCTTGGTCTCTCATGTTGTCGGTTGTGGTCACATCCCCGCTATGATATGTAGGTCGCATTTATGCATCATGGACTTCATGGCATATTGTTATGATATTTTTTCCTTCGTTATATATATATATTCCTTCTATACATATACGTGCCCTCGCCATCTAGCTTTGTGGTAGGTTCATGTTCATGTGCATGGCATGCCTGCATACTTAGTATATTATATGTGCTAACCCATACCCTTTGTCTACATGATCTAACCATGTAGGAACCGAAGATGATATTTATCCACTGTTGGATGGTTAGTTGAGATTGTTGACTTGTACTAGTGGTGATCCCTATACTCCAAGGGCAATACCCACCTTCCTCTATCTTATGTTTTATTCTATTTTATCTATCTTATGATTTGAGGGTGAGCCCGGACTATGTCAAGGCCCCTATATTATTCTTGTAGAGGCATTTTTGGATACTTATCGGATTCTATTATACGTTGTACTATGTGTTTATTTGAGATGCTGTGATTATCTACATTTTGCTATGGTTATTTATGTTTCGATTATGCTTCCGCTTATGCTATTATGATTTGTTGGATGGGAATGTTCTTATGTGGAAAGTCCCTAACCCTTCTTGCCCCCATAGCTTGAGTCATACTTACCTTCCCCTTAGAACGTAATTGCTATGTGCTATGTGATTCATGCTTATCTCATCGACCAACAATATCCCCATAGATTGAGTCCAAAGCCCCAAAATCCCTTATACTTATGTGTTGTTTATTATGTTACGCGCTTTCGAACCGATGATGTGTGTGACGATGTGAAGATGGCTTGATCGAGGACTCTTGGGTTCTCTTTTGCCATGTCACATCTAGGCCTTACTCTTAGGTCGTGACAAAGATTATATCAGAGCCCTCGATTTGTAAATGATCCTCAAAATCTAACATGCTGCGTCAATTAGAGTCTTGTTCATGGGTGTGATGCACGCCATACCTATGAATGAGAGGCTATGATGACGTTCTAGGAATTTTCTCACTTTATTGTTCCTTATGTCGTGTTGTGAACTATTTTGTAAGATTTCTTAAAATATTGGTGTTCTTGTTACTCTTTCAGAAGATGCCTCTCCGAAGAGCTCCCCACCCTAGACAGGCCCTGATCTTTGAGGAATAAGTCCCTCGAAAGCCTTTGGAGGGGAAAGTGACTCATGTTGAGTTTCAGAATGTGGTTGCTATGTTGGCCCAAGTGGTGGCTAATCAAGCCTGGCCAACTAATCCCACAAATGGTAGCCTCTGGCTTCTAGGGTGAGGGACTTCACCTAAATGAATCCTCTAGAGTTCCTTGGTTCGAAGGCTGACGAAGATGCTCAGGAGTTTATTGATGAGCTCACGAAAGTGTTGATTGTTATAGGTGTCAGTTTTGAGGAGAAGGCTGAATTAGCTGCTTATCAGTTGAAGGATGTAGCCCAGGTGTGGTACAATCAGTAGTTGGTTGAGAGGGTTGCAAACGCTAAGGTGGACTGGGAGGAATTCAAGTTTACTTTTCTGGACCGTTTCTTCCCTATTGAACTTTGAGAGGCCAAGATGACTGAATTTATTAACCTCAGGTAAGGTAGCGTGTCTGTGAGGGACTATTCTCTCAAGTTCACCGAGCTCTTGAAGTATGCCCCCATGCTAGTAGTTGATCCCCATGCAAGGATGCACAAGTTTATTTCTGGGGTCTCTAACTTGATTGTGAAAGAATGTCACACAGCCATGGTTATTCGGGAAATGGATATCTCTAAGCTTATGACTTATGCTAAACAGATTCAGGGACAAAAGCTCAAGAAGAGAAAGGTAAATGACTCCAAGAGGGCTTGGTTGGATGGTGGTTTCTCTAACTCCAGGAGTAGTAGTGGAAATGGTCTATTCCAACAAGGCTAGAGTTCGAATATGAAGTTTTCCAACTTAGGGTGCCTCCTCCTAAGGCACAGATTGGGGGTGTACCACGAGCTTCCTATTGTGGCCAGTGTGGGGGAAGCCATTTGGGTGAATGTATAAAGGTTTTGGGTGCTTGCTTGGGGTGTGGAAGTATGAACCATAAGATTGTCAGCTGTCCAAAGAACACAAAGAGGGATCAAGAGGCTCCAGGTGGTCAGGGGCAGCCGAAAGCTCAAGTTGGTGGTGCTCCAAAAATTAATAGGTTCTATGCTCTTCATGCTTGACAGGAAGTGGATGAAGCTCCAGATGTTGTGATTGGTATGTTAAAAGTCTTTGATTTTGATGCTTATGTTTTACTTGATCCAGGTACAACTTTATCTTTTATGACTCCTCAGTTGGATGTTAAATTTGGCTTGAGTCCTAAAATTTTGAGGGAGCCTTATTCGGTTTATACTCCCGTGGGTGAGTCTATTATTGCCCAGAAAGTGTTTCGGGGTTGTCCTATTTTAGTCTTGCATAAGGTCTTTCCCGATGATCTTGTAGGGCTTGAGATGTATGATTTTGATGTTATTTTTGGGATGGATTGGTTGCATGCATCATATGCCTCGATCGATTGTAGGACTAGGCAAGTACGATTCCAGATTCCTAATGAACCTATTTTGGAGTGGAAGGGTAGTGATTATGTGGTTAGGGATCGGTTTATTTTCTACCTCAAGGCCCGGAAGATGATTTATAAGGGGTGCATCTACCATTTGTGAGAGTTAGAGATATGGAAATTGAGTCTCCCACTCTTGAGTCAGTTCCGGTAGTTAATGAGTTTCCCAATGTGTTTACTGAAGCTTTGCCCAGTATCCCTCCTGAAAGAGAGGTAGATTTCGACATAGATCTCCTTCCGAATACTTAACCTATTGTCATTCCTCCTTACCGTATGGCTCCGGCTGAACTAAATGAGTTGAAGGATCAGTTGAAAGACTTGTTGGAGAAAGGCTATATTCGGCGAAGCATTTCACCTTGGGGTGCTTCCATGTTGTTTGTAAGGAAGAAGGATGGGTTTCTCCGAATGTACATTGATATCGGCAGTTAAACAAGATGATCATTAAGAATAAGTACCCGTTACCCAGAATTGATGACTTGTTTGATCAACTTCAAGGAGCCACTCATTTCTCAACGATAGATCTTTGTTCGAGTTACCATCAGTTGAAGATAAGGGAGTGTGATATTCCCAAGAAAGCTTTTCAAACTCGTTATGGGCACATTGAATTTGTGGTGATGTCATTTGGTTTGACCAATGCCCCAGCAGTGTTTATGGATCTCATGAATTGGGTGTTCAAGCCATTCCTTGATAGCTTTGTGGTAGTCTTTATCGATGATATCTTGATTTACTCCCGAAATGAGCGGGATCATATGGACCACTTGAGGATGGTGCTTCAAAACTTGAGGGAGAAGTAATTGTATGCCAATTTTAGCAAGTGTGAGTTTTGGTTGGGGGAAGTTGCATTTCTTGATCATGTGGTGTCTGACGATGGTATTAAAATTGATCCCAAAAAGATCAAAGCCATAAAGAATTAGCCTAGACCATTGACCCCTTCTGATTTCCGAAGTTTCCTTGGGTTGGCCGGTTATTATCGGAGGCTTGTTGAGGTATTCTCTTCTATTACGTCCCCATGGACTAAGCTAACTCAAAATAAGGCTATGTTTGTGTGGTCGAATGAATGTGAAAATAGCTTTCAGACTTTGAAGGATCGACTTACATTGGCTTCTGTTTTGACTCTACCAAATAAATTGGATGGATTTGTGGTATATTGTGATGCATCGCGGATTGGGTTGGGATTTGTACTCATGCAACAGGGTAAGGTGATAACTTATGTTTCTTGGCAATTAAAGGTTCATGAGCAAAATTATCCGACCCATGATCTTGAGTTGGCGGCGGTGGTATTTGCTCTAATGATTTGGAGACATTATTTATGTGGGGTTTATGTGGATGTTTTTACCGATCACAAGAGTTTTCAATATGTGTTCACCCGGAGGGATCTTAACTTGAGACAAAGGAGATGGTTGGAACTACTCAAGGATTATGACATGAGTGTTCTATATCATTCAAGCAAGGAGAATGTCGTAGCGGATTCCCTTAGTAGGCTATCCATGGGAAGTGTGTCGGACGTTGATGAAGAGAAGAAGGAAATGGTAAGAGATGTGCACCATTTGGCTAGGTTGGGGGTTAGATTGGCTGACTCAAATGACGGCGGTATCCTTGTTCAAAGCGGGTCCGAATCTTCTGTGATTGTTGATGTAAAAGCAAAACAAGATTTAGATCCTTCCTTGGTTGAGTTGAAGAAGTTAGTTGCCGAAAAGAATATATAGGTTTTCTCCCAAGGGGGAGATGGTGTGCTACGGTATCAAGATTGGTTGTGTGTCCTGAATGTCGACGGCCTAAGAGAGGTCATCATGAGTGAAGCTCACAATTCCCAATATTCTATTCATCCAGGATCCACTAAGATGCATCAGGACTTGAGAGAGGTATATTGGTGGCATGGCATTAAGAAGGACATATCTAAGTTTGTGTCAGAATGTCCAAATTACCAACAAGTGAAGGTTGAACATCAAAGGCCTGGTGGTTTTGCCCAAGATATTGATATTCCTACTTGAAAGTGGGAAGATGTGAATATGAACTTAGTAGTTGGGTTACCCCGTACTCGTAAATAGTTTGATTCTATTTGGGTTGTTGTGGATCGAATGACCAAGTCGGCTCACTTCTTACCAGTGAAGACTACTTATAATGCCGAAGATTATGTCAAATTATATATCCAGGAATTCGTGAGGTTGCATGGTATACTAAAGTCTATCATATCGGATCGTGGTACCTAATTTATTTCTTATTTTTGGAGATCATTTTAAAAAGGGCTTGGCACTAAGATTAAATTAAGCACCGCTTTCTATCCCCAAACCGATGGATAAGCTGAGAGGACAATTCAAACATTGAAGGATATTTTAAGGGCTTATGTGTTGGAGTTCAAGGGAAATTGGGATGATCATCTATCGCTTATCAAGTTCTCTTACAACAATAGTTACCATGCTAGTATTGGTATGGCTCCATTTGAAGCTTTGTATGGTGGAAGGTGTAGATCCCCGGTGGGATGGTTTGAGCTAGGTGAGATGGCATTGTTAGGCCCGAACTTGGTGGTTGAGGCCATAAAGAAGGTGAAATTGATTAGGGAGCGGTTGAGAATGACTCAAAGTCGCCAAAAGTCCTATTCTGATATTAGAAGAAGAGACCTCAAATTTCATGTGGGTGATTGGGTTTATGTAAAGGTATTACCTATGAAGGGCATCATGCGTTTTGGCAAAAAGGGCAAGTTGTGTCCTCGGTATGTCGGGCCATATGAGATCATTGAATGGGTTAGCAATATTGTAACAACCCAAATATTTTCGAAATCTCCTTATGATTGGCCTTGTATGATGTACTACTGGTCATGGTTAAGTTTTGGTAGCCACGGGTTGAGTTTAAGTGGTCGAATGCAAATCGGCCTAGTTGGTGGCCTAGAAGGACAACTTCGTTTGTGTACTTGAAACAATCATAACTTTTGATGTGGGATGAACCATGTGAAATACTACATATCAAATTGAATCTCTTTTAGTTAGCTTTGCAACACAACTGGTTTCACTCAATTTGGAGTTCGGATGAGGGAGATATAGCCCAATCAGTGAGACTGTCTGAAATTCGGAAAACATTGGAGATAGGCTCAGAAAAATGGCCAAGGACAAGGATACGGGCCATGAAACTTTTCACGGCTCGTCTAGGGTGTCGTAAAGTGTTCCAGTGAGCTAGGGGCGGCCTGGAACTACCCCTAAGACAAGTATAGGTCAACGAGACCTTGGACAGCTCATCCACTGTCCGGTCAAGTTGGACAGTGGCTAGGCCAAGCCTTGGACATGTTTTAGGGGACTAAGTATGGCTTGAAGGGACCTTACACGACTATTTACACCTCAGACGGTCTGTCAAGTGGTTCGTGAAGTGTTACAGAAAGTCATCCGAGAGTTCGCGCTGAAAATTTTTCTAAGTGTGGTGAGATGGAGGGGCAGACGACTCATTGACCAGTAAACGGGCACTGTAGCTTCCATTTAACATTGCTTAGTTTTGGAAAGTTGCATTTTATTAATGGTATTTTCATGATTTAACATTTCCCTAGGCCCCTTTTTAGTACCCTAAGGTCTCCTAAACCCCTAAAACATTCCCCAAACCCTCATTCATCCATTCTAACTCTCCTATACACTCTCTTAAGATTCTAAGACTCTCTTGGCCTCCATTGTAGCAAGCTTATAGAATTTGGGGAAGAAGACCTTGATTAAGTTTGATCTTGTTAATTGTTGGTGGAATTAAGGTATGTGGGACTTAATTCAAGGATCCCCTTTCATCCTTGAAGATCCTAAGAACCCTAACTTCTTTTAATTTGATTTCAAGCATTCAATTAGTTATGGGTTCTTTCAATATTGTTGTATATTAGTGTTGGGACTTGAGTGCTGTAGATTTTAGGTGATTTAAATATGATTTTACACTTGAATTCATAGATGATTTATGAAACCCTAATTGTTCAACTTGCATGTTCAATTTCATGATTTAA
>JBCEWC010018554.1:0-11910 GCA_038996855.1 Solanum aculeatissimum
TTTATGATTTTGTCTCATGTTACGGTAATGGCTTATGTTCCCATGTTATTATAGTGACTTGAATGTTGAGCATGATGTATGACTATGTACTATGTGCAAGCATGTCTATCCCTCTCCCGTATTGTCCCCATAGCTTGAGTACCAAGTCCCTAAATCCCTAGAGCTTATGTGCTACATGTTTTAGCTTCCACATTTCTAAATCGATGATGAGTGTAATGATGCTATGATGGCTTGATCGAGGGTCTTCGAGCCCTCTTTCGCCATGTCACATCTAGGCCCCCTATCTGGATCGTGAAAATAAGGTTTCATAAAGGTAAAATAAATTACACTAAGACAAACCCTCCCCCCTTCCTTTTTGATGATTCAAGAAAATCAATTCCTTTAACGACACAATTTCGAGTCAAAGAGTTATGAAGTAGGGGTTGATGTTATCTCAATGGAATACCATTTTTAAGGTGCGTACATGATTTAATAGTAAGGGTGTTACAACAGAACCCATCCCCCTTACCCCTATTAGTTCTGATAATATTGTTAGTGAAGTTAAGGGGTTGATGGAGGAGGGAATCAAGGAGAAACCATCTAACTTGCAAGAAGAGGTACCAAAGGAGAGGGAATTATCTCATGTTTTGCATGAGAACCCAATGAATTCACCTATGAATGACCCTAGAGATCTTTCTACTCATATCCATCAGCAATCAAAAAGAAATGTCCAGACTAATAGTCAACCTATGAATGATATTAGAGATCATCACATTCCTAAAGGAGGTACTGCCAAGAGATTTTGGTTTTGTTGCTAGCACCAGCATGCAAGGCTCTAAATAAAAAAAGAATAAGTTAAGTAAGAAAAGGAGAGATGTTATTAAAAGGAGACAAATCAATATTAAAGAGTTATAATATGGCCATCCTTCCATGAAAGAAAGGGCAAGTGACAACAGAAGTGTACCTCCTCCAACTCAACTTACTAATGCATATGTATTAGTAACTCTGAAGATGAACAGGATGATGGAGTTCAATTAGATGGTGATGAACGGGAGAAAGATCAATGCAACATTGATTACAACATTAATACTTCCAATGAGCTCAACCTTATTACTTTTGATGAATTTTATGAAGAATGTAGTATGTCATCAATAGTCAAGGTTTATCTCCAAGAGGTACCAAAAAAACCACATTCTCAAACAAATCCAACAATTCTATTATGTCTGCTCCTACTAGCAGGCCTAATACCAAACTATATCAGTCCCGGTTTAATCAATGATTAGTTTCATTATTTGGAATGTTAGAGGTGTCAACACCGAGGGTGTTTTAGAAAGGCTTAAAAATTAAAGGGTATTCACCACTTGGATCTTATTGCTATACTGTAACCTTTTAGTGTATTTCTCAAATCCATTTGACCATGAATTATCTCAATATGGATCATGTTGTTCATAATCCTAATGGTAAAATTTGGAGCCTTCGGAATAAAGATATGGACTGCAAAATTCTAGATATGTTTGAACAACACATCATCTGTGATATCAGTCACTCTACTCTTCCACAAAGATTTATTATTACTTATTTTTATGCAAAATGCAAGGACAGTTAGAGAAGACTTCTATGGGATACTATGCTAAATGAGGCCAACACATCCTTCCCTTGGTGTACTGTGGGAGACTTCAATGTTATATCCTCTCCTAAAGAAAAGTTGGGAAGATTTCCCTACGACATGACCAAGAGTTTTGAATTCATAAGTGTCACTGAAGTTTGCGGTCTTATGGACCTAGGCTTTAGTGTCCAGAAGTTAGCTTGGTCCAATTTGAAAGGCATCAAATCTATAAATTAGAAAAGGTTAGATAGGGATATGGTGATTGATAGATGGATGGATCTCATGCCTCACAATTCTATAACTCATCTGACATCTGTTGGCTCTGACCACTTCCCTCTCCTCATGGAGATGAAGGATCAGAAAAACAACTACATTAAGTATTTCAAATTCTTGAATGGTTGGACTACTAACTCTTCTTTTCTACAAATTATGGAGAATTGTTGGAAGAGGAGTTTTGAAGTCAACAGCAATCCGATGGAGAAGTTTCATCACAAACTTAAAAGATCGGCTAACACCCTCAGCAGCTAGTCCAGAAAGGAATTTGGGGACATTTATGCAAAGGTGAAGGAATTTGAAGAGAAGGTTAGAATTGCTGAAGAGGAGCTGATTGAAAATGAATCTATGTAGAATAGGCCAAACCTTCATGCCCTTAATATTGAGTACACAATATTACTTAAGATGGAGGAAGCTATCCTAAAGCAAAAAGCCCAAATCCATTGGTTTAAAGAAGGGGACATGAACTCAAAATACTTTCATGCTGTCATCATAGGTAAAAGAAGGAAGCTTCATATTCATAGAACCCAGGATGAAGGGGTGAGTGGTTTGAAGGGACTGAGAATATTGCTAGAGCTATTTGTGACCACTGCCATCAAATCTTCACAGGATCTGAGAGGTTCATTAAGAAAGATATTCTGGATTGCATCCCCAAGATGGTTACAAATATCCAAAACAATATCTTTCTGACTATTCCTACTATAGAAAAGGTGAAAAGTAAGGTCTTTTCTATGAATCCCAATTCAGATCCTGGCCCTGATGGTATGACTAGTCATTTCTATCAAACTTGTTGGACGGTCATTGTCAAGGATCTTTATGAAGTTTTCCAATCCTTTTTCCGTGGCAATTCTATGCCTAGGTTCTTACCCACACATGTTTGGTTTTACTCCCAAAAGTAAACCATGCTAACAAAATTTCTGAGTTTAGACCTATAAGCTTGAGAAACTTCACTAACAAAGTCATCTCCAAACTCCTTTCTATTAGGATCTCTCCTTTCCTCTCCAATCTGATATCTGCTAACCAGTCTGGTTTTGTTAAGAATAGAAGCATTTCTGAGAATGTCATGTTTGCTCAAGAGATAATTCACCACATTTAAAAGCTCAACATTGGGGTAAATATGGTTATCAATTAGATATGGCTAAAGCCATGATAGGGTCTCTTGGTCCTTCATTTGTCTAGTTCTTAGAAAGATAAGTTTTTGTGAGTTCTTCATTGATATGATGTGGAGAATAATGGCCAATATCTGGTATTTTGTGATGGTTAATGGTACTAGACATGGATTTTTCCACTTTTCTAGGGGTCTCAAATAGGGAGATCTCCTATCTCCAGCCCTATTTATTTTAGGTGTTGAAGTATTGTCCAGATTGTTAGACAAGCTTCATACTCATCCCTGGTATCATGGTTTTTATATAGAAAAAGGGGCCCTCAGAGTAATCACCTTATTTTTGTTGATGATGTCATTATCTTCACCTCTGCGAGGACGAAGTCCTTGTCTCTCATTATGAAAAGTCTGAAAGCCTATGAAACAAATCTCAGTTCAGAAAATCAATTCAGACAAGATTCACTTTATGGTATCGTCCAATGGCTTTAAACCTATTGTAAATAGAATTAAAAGAGCTACTGGTTTCACTCAAAAATCTAGCCCTATCACTTACCTTGGCTACCCTATCTTCATAGATGGGAAAAGAATTGCTTACTATGTTGGCCTAGTGTCTAAAGTGGTTGATAAGATCAGTAGTTGGCACTCCAGAGTGTTGAGCTATGGGGGAAGAGTTACTCTGGTCAAGCATGTTATTCAATCTCTACCTATACACCTCTATGTGATCTCCTCCTTCAACAACCCTTAAACAAATTCAGGCCTTGACTGCCTAATTCTTTTAGGGTTGTAAAAGTGATAAAAGGAAGTACCATTGGGCTTCCTTGAAAAATCTTAGCTTTCGTTTGGATGAAGGAGGCATTGGAGTGAGAAGGTTAGTTGATATAGCTCTAGCCTTTCAATATAAATAGTGGTGGATTCTTAGATCCAAGGAAACCTTGTGGAGAGAATTCTTGAAGGCTAAGTACTGCAATAGATTCAATCCCATTAGTAGGAAGTGGCATGCTGCTCAATCTCTATCCTAAAAGCATTTAATGAGAAGAAAGCACAAAATTGATCCTTATATTCAATGGAGAATCAATTCTAGCTCCAGCTTATTTTGGTGGGACAATTGGTTAGACACTGGCCCTTTAGTGAATCATAGAATGAATGGTACCAAACCTAATAGAATTAAGGTTTCCTATTTCCTTAACAATGGGAAATGGGATGAACAGAAGGTCAGGAAAGTTCTACCAGTTGAACTAGTTCCTCTAATCCTTGATACTCAAATCCAGTACAACCTTCTAAAGGATACTCCTATCTGGAAGCCTACTCACAATGGTAAATTCAATTGCTCCTCTATCTGGAATATAAACAGGGACAGTAAAGTCAAGCAGCCTATTTATGCCTATTTGGAATAAGTTCATTCCTTTTAAATACTCCTTTCATCTTTGGAGGACTATCAAAGGTAAGCTTTCTACTAATGAAAGAATAATCACCTTTGGACAAGATCTTATTCAATGCTACTGCTGCACCAATCCAGGACAAGACACTATTGATCACATATTCATTTCTGGGTAGTTTGCTAATCATATTTGGACCTACTTTGCTCAACCTATGGGAACTAACACTGACACAACCCATTTAAGATAATTATTGATGAGATGGTGTTCCATTAAAGCCAAGAATGAAGCCCATAAATTGCTCCTTCAGCCAACCCCTATTATTATTATCTGGAACCTCTGGAAGAATAAATGCTCTGTTAAATATGGGGGAAAGAAGTACAGTGTTGTTAGAGTTAAATTCATGATCTTCGGGGATATTTCAACATCTTAACTGTAGTCTATCCTTATATCAATTGTCCAGTCAGTCGGGATCAACTGTCACAGCTGGTGGAAACTTTTTCTCATGAGTTCAAAACATCTATGGTAAAATTGGGGTTGGAGGTATACTAAGGGAAAATCAAGGGGGATCGATCATGGCACTTGCACCTCCTTTGGGTGAGGGTACTACAACCATGTAGAGCTTGAGGCAGCTATCTTTGATCTAAGTTGGTGCATTCAGCTTTCTTACACCAGGGTGATCTTAGAAATTGATTCTAAATTACTGGTGCATTGGATCAGCCAGCAAACCCATCCTCCATGGTAGATACAAAATAATATTTGTAAACTTCAGCAGATCGGGAGATAGATTCAACACTTTGAATGTAAGCACATCTACGGGGAAGCTAACCAGGTAGCATACTCCCTATCTAAACACAGCCACAACTGCAATTCTTCCCAAATATACTTCTCCATTGATCAAATGCCTAAGGAAGCTAGATCCTACTTCAATCTTGATACATGGGAGATGCCAAACTTCAAAATAAGGAAGCTTAAATGAATTAGAAAACCTCCCTAGATTTTATTTTATTTTCTAGTATAGGACCTTTGTAAAGGGAGAGTCTCCCTTATTTATGCTTTCCTAGAATGTTGTAAAGAGAGGAGTCCTCTCTTAGGCTTTATTTTTAGGATAGTATCTTGATTGTATGGGTGACTTATAACCAACATAGGTTGGAGGTAAGATTTTTGTCCCCCGTCCTTGTACTTTTGTTTTTCTATTAATGATAAGGCGTGGGGGTGTTGCTCAGCCCCTGACCCACCTAAGGGTCATTAAAAAAATAAAAAAAAAAGCATAGTGTAGTGCTTAGGAAGGAAGTAGTCAATTTATCCAAAAAGATTATTTTACCTATTTTAAGCCTACATTTTAAGCTAATAGTAAGTCCTACATGATTTCATTTTCGATGTTCTCACATTAGTGGATACTTACATGAGGGTCAAAAACAAAGAAGGCATATTAGAAACATACATACTTTCCCTTGGTCCCCCATGATCCAAAAACCTGCACACAAACACAAAAACAAAACACATACTCCAAAACATTCATACGAAGCAACAAAAAAACAATAACAAAGTTTTGAGGTTTGCTTTTGTGATTTCGAGTTCGTGGTTTTGGATTGTGGTCTTTTCTTCTCATAAATTAATTTTCACAAAGAACAATTTTATCTTCATTGTATAGTTTAGTTTCATAATTATAAGTGATTTTAATATTATAAAGTTATTCAAATTCTATGTGTATTTAATTTTAACACTATGATATAGAAATATAGTTTAATATTTGTGTTGTACAATTTAGAATAAAATGTATAATATTTAGTTGTTTCTTACTCACTTAAGGTCCAATATTTTTCTTAATTCATTCTATTTTGTCAATCCAAGAGATGACTCGTAAATTACTATGAATTAAAGTGCTCAATTCACATAGGTTTGAGTTATTCATTGTGAGCATAATTTACAAATAATTTAAGTAAATCGTTGTTCATTAGTCAAATGTGTTTCTTGATACAATTTATTTTTTGCCGTCTAAAGAATTTACGGTTCTTGATATTCCATATGACATACATCTTATGTTAGTTTCAAATTTGATGCAAATATTAAAGATTGTAATTTTTCTTTATTTTTAAAAAAAAAATCTTTCTTAAAAAGAAGGATCTTTTATGAGGTCATTAATTATGACATTAGATTTTTGGCTTAATAACTTGAAAATAATAACAATCATTTTTTATTTAAGCAAAATCTTTATTAAATAAGATAGACCAGCATGTGTCATTGCTTATTATCTAAAGTAACCTCTTAAGTTATTTATTTATTTTATTATACTTCATTGAAAATTAATGTTTAAGAGTTGGAATAGTTTTGGGCTTCTAAATTTAGTGTTTTGAAGTTAGAATTTTTTTTTAACAATGTTTGTATTCTCTCCTTTTGTTTAATGAATTCTCTAAAAGACGTGTTACCTCCATTAATGATAATAGGCAAACATTAAGATTTAAATAATATTAAATAAATATTATTAAAAAATACAAACTGATAAATAATTTGTGGTAAGATTGAAAAGTATTGCTACCAATACATCACAAACCAATAAAATATTACAGTTTTAAACGAATTTCAAATAAATAGAAAAATGTAGGTAAATGAGTATTTTTGTAAAACTAATAGGTATAGCATATTAAAAATTAGCTTAAGCCATATATAAATCAATAAAGCGACCATGTTAAAACTACGGGACTCGAGGGATGCCTAATATCTTCCCCTCAATCAACAAAATTCCTTATCCGATCTTTGTTTTCGTAGATCAAAAAATAAAGAGTCATTTTCTTTTGATTAGGGATCAAAAAAGGTGACTTGGAACACCAAAACTCAATATCAAGTGGCGACTCTGAACAAATTAAATAATCACTTTTCAAAATGTCACTTTAATTGAAAAAATTGTATTTTTCAAAAAACATCTCGTTCTCATTACGAGTGGTAGATGAGGTGAAAAATAGGGATATGACAGAGACTATTTGGCTAGCAGAGACTCACAGTGTTCGGTATGTTACTCTCCAGCTCCGTGTGCCAGCCAGGGAGTAGCGGAGGACTTATTTATAGTCTTTTTTTGCTGGTCTCCTCTGATGACTTAGGAGACATTCTCTGTTGCTTTCTATAATAGATTCATCCCTTGGAGTTTCAAGGAGGAGATTCTCTTGAGATTTGAGAGTCTAAGGCAAGGTACTATGACAATTTAAGAGTATGAGATCCTCTTCTGCTAGTTAGCCCGACATGCTACAGACATCCTTCCTACTGAGCCTAAGGGAGTTTGTTATTTCATTAGGGAATTGACGTATTCCATTAGGCAGTCAATGTTCTGGGTATCGTGAGATGGGCATCATTTCAATCGGTGGTTACTATCGCCAAGGAGGCAGAGCTCATGGCACGAGATGAGTTTTGGGAACCAAAAAGGGTTCATACATTCGATCAGTTCTCATGTGCCTTATTTAGAGGCAGAGGTATGGCTAGAGAAGGTGGATCATTTTAGCATTATGGGGTTCATTCAGCACTATCGGTATTTGAGAAAGGACAAGGCCCTTGATATTCTCACAGTTCGGGTCAGAGTTCCTCTGGTTCACAGTAAAGGCCTATGAGCTAGAATGGCTATAGTATTCCTCTTGTTCCGTCTCAGTAATCGTTCACCCCTAGATCATGTAATGGGTGTGGATCTCTAGATCATTTGATTTAATATTGTCCCATGCAGATTCATATTACGCCCCACCATTCTTACACTGTAGCACCGATTAGAGATTCAGCACTACCAGTTTGAGGTACAACCCTACAAACTAGGGGTTAGGGTAGAGGTTATTCTGATAAAAGTAGATGCACTAGAGGTAGGTGAGTGGATGATGCCCCCATACAGTCTAGTGGTAGAGGCTAGCTTCAATCAGTGGAGGATGGGGAGGTCAGTGTTATGTTTTCCCAGGTAGACCCGAGGTTGAGGCTTTCGATGTTATTATCACACGTATTATTCCAGTTTTCTATCACTTTGCATCTATGTTATTTGATCCTAGATCCACGTATTTATATGTGTATGTACATTTCTCATCGGGGTTTAATTTTCCATGTGATCATATGTTTGTGCCTATTCATGTTTTGACCCCAGTAGCTGAGCCTTTAGTAGTGGATCGAGTGTACTGGTCCCGTCTTGTGTCTTTAGAAGGATATGAGACTTGGGTGGACATGATTATCCTATATATCATAGACTTTGATATTATTTTGGGTATGGATTGGCTATCTCCATATCGTGCTATTCTTGATTCCTATGCCAAGACCTTGACCTTAGCCATTCCAGGTAGATCGAGGATAGAGTGAAGGTGTTCAAGGGATTCTTATCCTAGTAAGGTTATTTTATATATTTGGGCCTAAAAGTTGATTGATAGAGGGTGTTTGGCTTATTTGGTATTTATTCATGATACTATTACTGAACCACCTTTCATGGATTCTATTCATGTGGTTTGTGAGTTTCTGAATGTATTTCCTATTGACCTATCGGGAGTCCCGCCTAACAGAGATATTGACTTTGGTATTGATCTTGATCCAGGCATAAAGCCCATTTCTATCGCTCAATATTGTATGGCTCCAACTGAGTTGAATGAGATAAAAGAGCAGCTCCAAGATTTGTTTACCAAAGGTTTCATTCACCCTAGTGTTTCACCTTGGAATGCCCCGATTTTATTTTGTGAAGAAAATGGATGGTTCCATAATGATGTGTATCAATTATCGGGAGTTGAACAAGGTGACTATTAAAAACAAGTACCCACTTTCTCATATTGATGATTTATTTGACCAGCTTTAGGGAGTAGCATTGTTCTCTAAGATTGATTTGAGATCTAGGTACCATTAGCTATGGATTCGGCCTTCAGATATTCCTAAGACAACCTTTCAGACCAGGTATGGCCATTATAAGTTTCTTGTCATATCTATTGATTTGACTAACACCCGTACAACTGTCACGATCCGAGGCCAGGACCTAGGAGTGACAAAATAAATAGGAACCCAAGAGTCCCCAAACAAGCCTCATAAAATTCATATATACCTCATTGGTTTGAAGCGCATAATTAAACAACAAACATATAGTTCTTAAAGAAACGGGGCTTTGGACTCAAACTTTGGGGCTACCATAGAGATTGGGATTTGTATGGATTCACATAGCACATAAGAACTAAGGAGTGGATAAGTATGACTCACACTATGGGGATAGAAAGGGATCTTGGGACTTCCCACATCACCGCATATCACATAAACATATCTTCATAACATAAGCATAAAACAATATAGTCATAGGCATAGCCTCCATAAGAAACATATAATAAGTACGATGAGATAGAACGTAGAGTTTACAAGATGTTTGGCAATGCCTCTAACATATAGAATAGGATGGGGTCCAAGACAAGTCCTGGGCTCACCCTCAAAGTAAGGACATAAAGTATCATAATATAGAAGGTAGATAGAAGATGGTTTATCCCTAGATGATAGGAATCACCACATTTAATTCTTTGCCAACAACTAGCCGTCAAAAGATGGATGATGATAGTCTCTAGTCTCTACGTAGTTAGATCATATAGTCAAAAGAGTATGTGTTAGTATGTTTGAATGTACTAAGTATGCGGGCATGCAAATGCTCATGAACATGTAATCTTGCAAATCAATGTTAGGTGACAAGGAACACATATATAAAGAGAGAGATATAGGAAAGGATATCATATCAATATGCCATGAAATCCATGATGCATGAATGCCATAATACTTATCATAGTAGGGATGGGACCTCAACCGACATATAAGACCAAGTGTATATGTATTCATGTAGGATGAAGACTTAGCACCGAGGGATTGGAGGCGGAGAGGACTATTTCCAAGGGTCCTTACTCCTTTCCATCAAACTATGTGCCAAACATAGGTTCATGTTATGAAAATTCTTTCTGAAATGGGTGGTGTTCCCATAAGGTATGATTATGGTATATTTATAGAAATCCTTTCTGAAATGGGTGTTGTTCTCATGAGGTGAATCACTCTCCAAAATGGGTATTTTTCTCGTAAGGTGAGTGGTTGGACATGGAAATCCTTTCCAAATAGGGTGGTGTTCCCATAAGGTGAGGTTACTTCTCTGAAAAGGGTGGTGTTCCCTTAATGAGGAGTAAGGTCTACCATTGGCAAGTAGATCACCCTTTCTTCTGGTGTAGGGTGAACATTAGAATTCCAAGTTTTAGCCTTACCAAAGGAAGGTGTTGATTTCATGATTTATTATGATGCTTTAGGGGTGGGGTTAGGTGGAGTTCTAATGTAAAAAGGGAGGTGATTGCCTATGCTTCTAGGAAGTTCAAGTCCCATTAGAAGAATTATCATACTCATGATATGGAGTTGGTGTTGGTAGTTATGTGTTAAAGTTGCGGTGTTACTATCTATATGGAGTCTATTGTGAGATATTTACTAACCATCACAACCTACAGTATATTTTTAGCCAACGGGATCTAAATTTGAGGCAAAGGAGGTGGATTGAGCTCTTGAAGTACTATGTTTTGACTATTCTCTATCATCCTGAGAAAGCCAATATAGTGGTTTGTGCATTAAGTAGAAAGGCTTCCAGTATTGGGAGTCTTGTGGCTATCTGGGTTGAGGAGAAACCTTTGCCTAGAGATGTTCAGAGATTGTCCAATGGGTTGGTGAGATTATATCTTTCGGATAGGGGTGGAGTGTTTGCTTTCATAGAGGCCTTCTCATCTTTGATAGATCAGATTTGTGAGAGGCAATTTGAGGATGAAAAGTTATATATCATTCGAGACAAGGTGGCTAGAGGTGAAGCTAAGGAAGCGGTACTTGATTCTGATAGAGTTTTGAGGATTGGGAGTCACATCTGTGTGCCTAAAGTGGGTGACCTGATCAGATTAATACTTGAAGAGGCTCATTGCACCAGGTATTTCGTTCATCCAGGAGTGGAAAAGATTTATCATGACTTGAGGCTCCACTACTGGTGGTGTGGCATGAAGAAGGATATATCAAAGTTTGTGGCTAGGTGTTTGACATGCCAGCAGGTCAAATGTGAGCATCTGAGATCGAGTGGTGAGTTACAGAGGATTTCCATTTCCAAGTAGAAGTGGGAATGCATTACCATGGATTTTGTGGTAGGTTTTCCCTCTATAGTTGGGGGCTTTGATTCTATATGGGTACAGTGGACCAATTGACTAAGTTCGCCCATTTCATTTCGGTCAAGGTGAAGTACATAGTTGAGAAGTTGGCCAAGGACATTTGCACGGACCGTTAAACTTTGAACGGTCCATCTAGTGCCTCGTGTGATGTTCCAGTGAGCTTGGGGTAGCCTGGAACCACCCCTAAGCCAAGTCCAAACCAACGGAAGCTTGAACGGACCATTTGACACCAAACGACCCGTGTACTACCTCGTGGAGTGAGGAAGTAGCTTGGCCAAGCCAAGGCTGATGGTTTTGAGTCTATGTATGGTTTGACGGTAGGTTACATGGCCCGTCACAAGTGGAACGGACCGTTTGGTGGTCCGTTAAATGTAACAGAATGTCCTCCGAGAGTTTCGTGGAAACTTTGGCTAAGTACAA
>JBCEWC010018555.1:0-11909 GCA_038996855.1 Solanum aculeatissimum
TGAGACTTAGCACCGAGGGATTGGAGTCAGGGTGGACTATCTCCACAGGGTCCATACTCCTTTCCGTCAAACCATGTTCCACCATGGGTTAATTCCCTAGATAGGAAACTCTGTTATGTTTCCCCTTATTTAAGGGTGTTAGGGAACTATTTGGCAAATAGTTCCGGGTTCGGGTAGTAGCTCGCTCGAATCTTTTTGTCTTTGTCGGTTGAGGTTACATCCCTGCTATATATATGATCATAGGATTGTATCTCATGCATCATGAAATAGCATCTTGTTATATTACTCTTTGGCTACATGCATTCCTTTCGTATCACTTGTCCCCTTGACATGTTGCTTGTCATGTTATATTTTCCATATGCATTGCATGCTCGCATACTTAGTGCTTAATTTTGCTAACCCATATTCATTTCTACATGTTCTAGCCTTGTAGGGGACGAGGGTGATATCTATATTCTTCCGGACAGCGTTTGATATCTTGATTGAAGAAGTTGCTAGTGGTGAGCCCTCTTGCTCAAGGGAAATAGCCACCGTCTATCTACCTCTTTATGTTCATGTATTTACTTTCTATTATCTTGAGGGTGAGCCTCAAGCTTGTCGAGGCCCCGTTCATCTATGTAGAGGCATTGTTGGACAAATCCTTACTCTTGTACGTTTGATTCTTGTGTTGGATATTTGGCTATGTAATATGACTCTATTTCACTTGATTATGATCATGTTCTCATGTTGTGATAATGTGTTGAATGTATAGTATGATGAATTACTATGTGCTATGTGCAAGCATGCCTATCCTATTCCCGTATTGCCCCCATAGCTTGAATCCCAAGTCCCAAAATCCCTAGAACTTATGTGCTACGTGTTTAGCTTCCGCATTTCCAAATCCGATGATGAGGGTAATGATGCTATGATGGCTTGATCGAGGCCCTTCGGGTCCTATTTATCCATGTCACATCTAGGCCCCCTATCTGGGTCGTGACATTGGTCTTCCCTTCCTGCAATTAACCTGCTACAATAATTCGGAAATTGTTACCCGAGGCCAAAAAAACATATTATAGATTGCTTGTCAACTCTTTAGTTAAACTTCAATGGTGCCTTAATTGATAATTTTTCTAGTTGAGTTTCATGATTCTTCAAGTCTATATCAAGCTTGGTTGGAGTTCTCGAATTACTCCCAAACCCCATTAGAGTAGTCATTACTCCTTCACAATCGTCTGCATCAATCCTATTATAATTTAGCAAAATTTCAGCCAATGTTTCACTTTCTAACTAGGCTAACTCTCCAATGCTTTCCATAACTTCATCAACCAAATCAACCATAACATTCACTTGAAAACCACAATGCCTCTTCCTTTCCTCATCAATATTAAAACTAACTTTTTTTTCATTCACCCTAAATTTAAAATTCTCTATTTAAACATCCACCAAAACTCTTCTGGTATCCAAAAACAGTCAACCAAGAATTATAGGTACTTCTATATCCACATAACAATCTAGCACAACCAAGTCAGCTGGGAATATAAATCTGTCCACTCTTACTAGAACATCGTACAAGATTCTGACTTGTTTTATTTGACCAATCCACCATGAGTAATTTTATTGATATAAGGGCAAGGGTTTCCACACCTAATTTTTCATATACAGCCAAAGGCATAAAGTTGATGTCGGCCCCCAAATCACACAAAGCTCGACCAAATTCATAAGATCCAATGGTACACGGGATGGTGAATGCACCAGGATCATCCTTTTTAGAAACCACATGTTTTGTCACAATTGCACTGCAAGTGTGCATTACTTCAATGGTTTCACATTCTAAATACCTCTTCTGGGTTATCAACTCCTTCATAAATTTCATATACACCAGTATCTCTGTAAGAGCTTTAACTAATTGTATGTTAATGTCAAAGGAGTTTAATATAGAGAGAAATTTCTAGAATTTTGGATCATTACCCTTCTTTTTAAGCTTTTGAGGAAAAGGAAAATCATTCTAGAAAATTTGTTTAGGAGGCTCTTTTTCAACTATAATTGACTCACCCCCATCATTGCCTTTGCACTCACCCTCATGATTGCCAAGGGTAGTGTACCCTTCATTCAATATCACATCATTTTCCTTTCTGAAGTCTTCATTCCCCCAAAATAAAGGTGTCTTGGCTTCCATATTAGACTCATTACCCTTACCACTTCAAGTGGTAACAACCATGTAGAATTGATCATTGCTTTTTAATTAGGTGTTGAGTTGAACCGAGAGTGTCTCTAATCTTATCTCCAAGTATTTGATTGAGGCTGAGTGAGATTTCACCATTTGGATTAATTGATAGAAGCATGATTTCATTTCATTTAACATATTATTTGAAGCCTCCACCTTGCTCAAGATCCTTGCAAGCATATCTTCTGTTTGGGACCTTTCTGGCTTCACTAGTGGCTCATTGGCCTTTGACATATATTGTGATGGAATATAGTGCATTATCTCACTCTTTTTCTCTTGGCAACCTTTATATTGATTCACCCAATTTCTATCTCTCCATCCCTCAATGTTTCGGCCTTAATTCCTGGGCGGCCTTTGAAAAGCCTGTAGAGAACCCGACCTATGACTTCCTATGAAACACATGTCTTCACTACAACCACTATCAATAGGATCACATTCATAAGACATGTAACCAATAGATCCCACAACATTCACCTCTTTTTCTTTTATTTCTCATTACATGTCTTGATAAAAGCTCCAACTACATTATCATTTTAGTAATGTTTTCTCCCGTTAATGGTCTTTGGCTAATTACTCTTTTGAAGGTTCCTTTTAAGTAGGCCCAGTGTAATGCTCTTGTGTATACAGAGCTCTATTTATTTTTTCCATCTCATACAACAACTCACATACAACAACATATGTTTGTTTCATGATTCACCCTCTTGCTAACTGATTAACTACACCTTTGTTGATAGCATCAAGGCTCACATAGAAATATTACAACAACAAGTGGTTTGGAACTCTATGGTTTGGGAATTGAAGAAAACATTTTCGAAACTGTATACATGTCTTATGCTACGGATCTCCCTCAATTCTTTTGAAGTTTTGAATTTTCTTTCACTGCTTAACCATCTTTGAGAGAGAAAAGAATCTTTCGAGAAACACATTTTGTAGTTCCTCCAATGATGTAATCAAATCCTGAGGAAGTTTAGCTAGCCACCTCACATCTTCTTCGGTTATGGAGAATGGGAAGAGGTGCAATAAAATATCATCATGCGTGACACCCTGAATGTTGAACGACAAGAAAACATCTATGAAATTCTTTATATGCTCATGGGGGTCCACATAGTTTTGACCTCTGAATATCCTCTTTAATTAAAATAGGTGTAACATTGTGTTAGTAATATGAAACTTAATACCTCAAGACCTATTGCTCCCATACTCCCCACTTGCTTCCAATTGACATGGTAGAGGTCATTAACTTCCCCCACATTAGCACCATGCACACTTTTAGTGTTGTCCATCTTTTTCACCAATTAGTCTACAACAGAAACAACAAGAAAAGTAATAAAATAGCTCTACTACAATAACTAAGTTCAACAAAAGACTTCAATCAAGAACTAGTACCATTCCCTGGCAACGGTGCAATTTTTGATAATCTTCAAACCTACTTCGCAAATGGAAGTAGGGACGATTGTTATCAGCAAATTTACCCAACAAAAGCGTCGAGGTTGAATTCCATAGGGAATGGTGGTTTAAGAGGTGAAGTAATGAATTGTACTAGGAATTTGTAGAGTCTAAATGGGGGGTTATAGTAAGTAAATATCATGATTCAGGTAACAACAATTCTAAATTACAAAATTAATAACAAATTAAGAGAGATGTCGGGGGTGTGCAAATATGGGAATAAATCTAACTATCCTTGTCTAAGTACTTGATTAATCAAGTTAAAAATATATGAGTAGTCTATGTTGGTAGTAACCAAAACTTAAATTATGATAGTGAAGGTATTTCACATAAATCTATTACGACGTCATGCATAAATTGCTCAAGGACACACCTAGCCTGAGAAATTGTAACAAACCACCTTATACTTTAGCCATTGAACCTATGTTTGTGGCATTCAACTGAAATCCCAAAAAGCTTCTAGCTAATACATCTGTTGCACACTCTAAATTACTCAAATTAAAACAATAATTAGTGATCAAAAGTAAACCCCATGTTTGGATACACAAGATTATAGATGAAACTTAGCAATAGGTGTAAACTCACTTAGGTTAACAATAATATAATAAAAATGTCATAGACCTAGATCATAAAATCAAAGACCCATATGATTTACACATCCCCAACATAGGGGTTTTAGATATACATGCTCAAAAGTAAAGAATAAATACAAAATTCAACAACTGTGTACATAGGTAAGATGAATATCAAGAGAAAAATTGAATTAGTCTTGCTAATCTCCATAATTTCTTCTTCCTAAAGCTTGAAATCATTAAACCCTTGTACTACTCGAGAATTTTATGTACTCTATTCTCTCTCTCTCTCTCTCTATCTGTAAAACTTGAAATGGTATGCTTTGTACAATGTCCTTGCCAAAAAGCTTATATAGTTCGTGCAAATTAATGAAACTTTTTGCACCAAATTGCCGTTTAGCGGTCAAGGTCGGCACTCAACGAGCACTTTGGCAATGCGCCAAATATGCACTTGACAACGTTCTTCTGTATTTCCTAAACGCTTGAGTCTCTGTAATATTAGATGACATCTCTATAATCTACTTATCATGTTTGGAAATACTCTAAACTTCCATCTACGTTGCTTTTCTATCATGAACTTGGGGTTCTGAGTATTGCAACATTAGGAAGTCTCCTTGGCTATTCGGTGATACACAAATATGTTGGCAACATCGATTCTGACCACCTTTCTTGCATGGACTTAGGGGCTTGAGCCTTGCAACATTAGGAGGTCTCCTTGGATCTTCGTCGATTCGCTGAATATATTAATAAAGCCACTTTTATCCTCCTTTTTGATGCTTTTGTCCCTTTTCCATATTTTGTTGAGCATTGTCCACTTATGCACTTTTATCTCCAATCCTATCATAAAACACACAATTTAATCAATATATAAAGCATAATACCACATTTAGGGCAACACCACTTTACATTTTAAGCCCAAAATGAGTCTAAGATATGGACTCATCAGTAGCAAGGGACCATAAACACTTGTGAGATAATCATTTGAAGCTTTCAAAAAACAAGAGTTATATAAATCTTAAAGACACCTACCATAGTAGTAAACATCTTTGGACATAATAAGAAGGAACCATTATAAATCATCATAAGAGGACATATTGGGGACATGAGGAGAAAATGAGCATATGTAAGAAAATCATAGGTCAAGAATGACATATACCATAAGCCTTCGAGGAGTTCATAAAACATAGTGAGAGAGACTATAACTGACATAAACCATGTAAGGTAACCCATAGAGTCTCGATGTTTCTCCTAAACAAGAAGAAAGGGGGAAGTTACATTGCCAAGGTGCACCTCCTAATGCCTAAGTGGATCCATTAAGCAATGTGTGAACTGAGTACTCATACCTAGTTCTTGAACTTGGGTACTCACCTCAAACCCTTGGACTCGGGTACTCGCCTCAAGCCGTTATCAGTAGGGTAGTCACCTCTTAGGGATTTTTGTGATCACCTCTAACTCTGTTACCTATGGTGACATGTAGTTTTGGGACATGGGTATTTTCCTCTACTCCCATAAGTTCTAGGTAGTGCTTTCACAAGCGTAGAAAATCATAAGTCATAGAAGCATATCATTGAAATCATTCCAAATCATGTAAGAGGGAAATTTATCCAATCCCTAACCTATTGATATCATAAAGTTAATGTCATAGGATAACTCCTTAATCGTTCCTTAGATGGGAGATCCTCCACCATCAAACATTCATTCTTTAACTAGATGGGAGATTCTCTACCATTAACTTTCATTCATTAACGAGATGGGATATCCTCTGTCATCAATATTCACTCATTAGGAACTTTTCATAAGTCAATAATAAACAAAAGATATCTGATAAACCTTCATTCCTGATTAAAACATGATATAATAACCTTTCATAAAATTTAGAAGGAGTCCTTAACATTCATAATATTCATTAACTTGCAAGCATATAGTAAAACCTTTTCATCATACATGAGGCATTCCATCGTATAACTTAATTCCAAAACTTTGTGGATTCATGAATATAAAATTAAAATCATGAAATTCAAGAGTATAAGACAAGAATGAAGTAAAACATGATCATTTGGAAACCATTAAAACAACTCACTATCATTATAGTAAATCCCTAGCTAGTTCATCATGAAATTCGTCTCAAAATCCATATTCTTTCATAAACTTTCATAGAACATGATTGAACCCTCATTATTTAGAAATCATACTTCAAGACAGGTAGCAAAAATTAACAATTTAAATTATTCTTAAACAATCCACCACAATCATACATATCATCTTTCAAACTTAGACATGGAAACATGAAATGTATTTCATAAAATCATCAACTTCATAGTATCTCATGGTATCACAACATTTATAGCTTTGAAAATCACTAAATAGATCATAATAGAAAACCCTTGAAAGAAAATCATGCAATTTAACTCATTAGATGATAATTCTCAACATATCTTATTCATAATAGGAGTAATAAGAAGTACCCACAAGAAATCAACCATTAATCTAACAAAAATTTATAGAAACGATTTTGGGGCTCCATGGGTGGAAGGACCCATGGATGAAAGAAACCCACATACCTTAATGGACTTTAAGATAAGAGGAAATCTTGGGGAAGTTTCAGAATCTGGTTGAAGCTTAGGCTTCAATGACTATGTCTTGAAACCCTAGGAACTTGAGAGGAATTTGGAAGAGAAATATTGGAGAGTTTTATACGATTTTTATGAGTTTGAGAAAGTCAAATAGACTTGAAAATGGTGTAATTGTTTAATATTCTCTTCTATAAGGGTTTAGCGATATGTCCCAATTTCCCTTACTCAGATTTGGAAAATTTTAGAAAGTTTTGTTCTTTGTTGAAAACAATTGGAGATGCGGACTTGTTCCCACGAAGGTCATTTTTGTGCAAAGTTCATTTTTCCACTATTTTGTCCTAGGAATGAGTCTAGGTCAATTTTACACTAAAATGGACTCTTTCGGTAACGCGGAGAAGTCACAGACCCTTTTAAAAGTGCAGTTTTATGCAAAAAATTATTATTTGATATGGTTGACTTATAAATCGAAAGAGACCTTTATCCTACACAATTTTGCTTCCTAAACAAGAATATGAACTCAGATTTTCCAAAAAACATATGGAATTTACATTATTCGATGATTCTAGTATAAGAGTATTTTGAATCTCTTTAGGAGGGGTTATGATATTCCCTCTTGGGAATATTCATCCTCTTGGGAATATTCGTCCTCGAATGTGTGCCATAACACAATCGACACGAAACCAATCTTTACCAATATCATTACCACATATGGAGAATTCATAACATAACGGGTGAAGCATCATACCAAGTATAGGGGACCTTATAGGGGTAGGGTTGAGATCATCGATGATTATGCTTGTCATTCTTAGGAACCTATGGGCAATGCCTCAACTTATAATTCATTACACAATATCCAAAATATGAACTCGAACCGACTAACAAATCTCTTAGATGTTACCTTCCATACTTTTGAAATGTATGGGAAACTTCTTCACCAACACCCTCACCTTGATACTTAGGGCTAGGCACCCTATTCTTGTGAAACATAGGCTTAAAAGCAATATCAAAAGAAGACCCATCCTCAATCCAAACATTCTTAGACTCTTTTTCTTTCTTCCTCATCTTCTCTTCTTTAATTTACTATATATAAATCATGAGCCTTGAAATAACCATTTCCCATACTAGAATAATGGTCGGACATACTTGGACAAGTATGTCAAATAACCTCGACATAAATTTTTTCATTCTAGCATGAGGGTTGATTTCCCTCAACCTTGCATCACCAATTGATGAAGAGGTAGTCATCATCAACATAATAATCCAACTTTAAAGGTCGGGGTCCAATCCCACATGGAACAATGTGTTGAAGATTGAATTGGCTAAGGACTGCTAGCTACTAGTTTAATTGGGTAAACGAGTAACAACCAAGTTCTAACTAATTAGGGGGAAACTAAGCTAACAATTACTCCTAATAAGAAAATAGGACAAGAATTGATCAAGCATGGGAGAAAGGATAGGTAGACGGGAATCAATCAAACCTCAACTGATCTGTCACACTTAGTATCAAATTAACTCAATGCATATGCTATGTTGCTTATAACCACACCACAATTATAATAATGTGGTGTTTCACAAGAGCCTATTATGACCACTCACACGAGCCACTTAAAGACACGCTTGGATTGAGAACCTCAAAGCAAAACACTCAAGACCTTAGCCGTTGATTCCTTTTTTAAAACCACAACACATAAATTGATGACTTCATGCAAACCCTCCACTTCGGCTACTCAAATTACTGCAATAATTGAAAATCTAAACTAGATTCAAGTTCGCGACCACAAATAATAAGTTAAACATGAAGGGAGGCATGAACCTATAAATTAATATAATCAAGTCAAAGTAATTTGGGAGGAACCCACTTGATTTAGCAAGTAAATCATCGACAAAGCATGAAAGCAAGGTGTAACGACTTAAAAGTTTTGAAATTAGTAATGGTTGGTCAAGGTTAGTGTTGGATTCATCATGGTTGAATTTTGGTAGTCATGGGTTGCATTTGAGTAGTCAGATTCAAAGTAAATATTTTGGTGGAATATTGTAAGACTGATTAGCCAACATGGACTTTGAAAAGCCATATCTATTGGTATGAGATGACCTGTATGGGATATTATATATCAAATCGAATCCCTTTGAGTTATGAGTAAGATGGCTTTTTATTTCAGCTCTTCTGACTATGCTTTCCGTGGTAGCTAGGTAAAGTCCAGGTTATATCAAAGCAGACTACTTCATGGTGGTTTAGTAAGGGCTTTAGGATAATATGTAAGTGCTCTTGTCGGAAGGGCAGGGCTACTATACTCTATGGTAAAGATCTCCCACACCTGGACCAAGCCAAAAACGATGAGTCTTCTCTTTTCAGGGTTAAACTATATAGAATAAGAACAATAGACTGATTGACTGTGGTCAGGTCAGAGCCCTTATTTCTGTTAGAGGAGATTGAATGGACTCTCTTCGCAACACAACTGGTTTCACTCGATTCGAAGTTTGGATGTGGAAGTTATGGACCTTGCAGTGAAACTGCCAGTATTCAGAAGTATGCTAGAAAAAGGATTTGGAATAGAGTCAAGTGAGATACCACAAATCGTTTGGTGGTTCATGGTCCATAGTGTGTCCCATGAGTTGTTCTAGTAAGCTCCCTTGGAGCTTTGAAAAGTCCCCAAACCAAGTGAAACTCCACGGACCACTTCACGGTTCGTGTGAGCCTTCACGGTCCGTGAGGGTCTCCTGTGAAGTGTTCCAGTGAGCTCATTAAGGCTCGGGGCTAGACTCCGGACCAAGTGATGCTCCACGGGCCAGTACATGGTCCGTGTGCTAGCCTACATGGTTCGTGAGACCCCTCATGAGTTGATTCAGAAAGTCTCCCAAAAGTTCAAGCAGAAGCCGAGACCAAGTGAGGTCTCACGGACAGGTTCCCCTGGGTAGCCTTCCATGAGTCACTGTTTCTGTGATCTAGTCCGTTTCATTAATGGTTAATTCCTAATTTGGTTTAATCCCATCCCCCTTTTAGCCTTTCTAAAGTCTCCTAAAGCCCCCAAATCAAACCCTAATCCCTTTTTATTCATTCTAACACTCTTCAAACCTCACCAAAATTCTCTCAATCCTCTTCACCTCCATTGATGAAGGCTTGAAGAAACTTGGGGAAAATCATCCTTCTTGCAAAATTATCCAATTATCTTGGCTAATATTAAGGTATGTTGGATTGATTCATGGATTCCCTTTCATGCATGAAGACCCAATAACCCTTATCTTTAAATTTTGAATCTAAGTTTTTCTTTAATTATGGGTTCTCTAAATTTTGATGTATTCAATTAAATTGAATTATGGGCTGTAGAGATTGGGTGATTTAAAGTTGATTTAAGTTTGAATTTCATAAGGTGCGTTGAAACTCTTGAAGGTCTAATGTTGTCACGACCTGGATAGGGTCCTAGATGTGACATGGCGAAAGAGGACCCGAAAACCCTCGATCAAGCCATCATAGCATCATTACACTCATCATCGGTTCGGGAACGGGGAAGCTAAACACGTAGCAAGTAAGTTTCTAGGGAATTGGGGACTTGGGACTCAAGCTATGGGGACAATAACAGGAATGGGACAAACATGTTTACACATAACACATAGTCATTCACAATACCCATCATGCAAGTCAATATCATAACGAGAGGACATGATCATAAATCAAGTGAAATAACATCATATTACATAGCCAAATATCCAATCATACAAGTCAAACGTACAAGAGTATAGATTTGTCGAACAATGCCTCTGCATAGATGAGCGGGACCTCGATAAGTTTGAGGCTCACCCTCAAGACAATAGGAAGTAAATACATAAACTAAAGTTGTAGATAGACGGTGGTAATTGCCCTTGAACAAGAGGGCTCACCACTAGTAAGTCTTCAATAGAGTATCAAGCGTCGTCCGGTAGAACGTAATAATAACCCTCGGTCCCTACATGGTTAGAACATGTAGACAAGAATATGGGTTAGCATAATTAAGCACTAAGTATGCGGGAATGCAATACATATGTCAAGTATGACAGGACCAAACAACATGAAAAGGGGACAATATATGAAAGGAATGCACGTAGCCAAAGAGTAGTATAACAATATGCCATGCCATGATGTATGATATGCAATCGTATGTTCATATATAGCGGGGGTGTAACCTTAACCGATAACATGAGTGACCCGAACGAGCCACTATTCGGATCTGGCCTACGTGCCAAGTAGAGCCCAAGACACCCTTAAACAATGGATAGCATGACATGAAATCCCTATCCGGGGATTTATGTACCCATGGTGGCACATGGTTTAACGAAATAGGCAGGGCCTTGAAGATACCCCATTTTGCCATCTACTCCCTTTGTACTAAGTCTCATCCCACGAGAATACGTACATATATATATGCATGCAATATTTAAAACAAGAGACTAACATTCTTTCAAAATCATGCATCATTAGTCATGTCAAAACCATTGTTCAAGAATCATGTTCCATGCTTAGGCCATAGGCCAAAAAGAGTTTTCAAAACATTTCATGATCATTCCATGTCAATGCAATAGGAGTAGTTCATCTACATGGGCTTGCAAGCAAGAATCAAGACATGTAAATATGGTGCAAGCATCCAATATGCTTAAAGAGCCATGACAAGGGACTATGTAATCACAAGTCATAACATTACATGAAATGAGTTTCAATCAAGAGTTTCAATCATGGGTTCCAATGGAATAATAACCATGCACATGCCATGAATAATATACAAGAACATGGGTAATGGAATCAAGACTTTATTTCATAATTTGAAAGATATTTCATCATAAACCATGTAGAAATCCATGATTAATCCATAATGCAAGTTACCCATGCTTAATTAAATCATGAAAGGGGACATGCAATGTCACGACCCGAATAGGGGGACTAGATATGACATGGCGAAAGAGGACCCAAAGACCCTCGATCAAGCCATCATAGCATCATTTCACTCATCATCGGTTTGGAAACGCGGAAGCTAAACATGTAGCACATAAGCTCTAGGGGTTTTGGGGCTTGTAACTCAAGCTATGGGGACAATTCGGGAATGGGAGGAACATGCTTGCACATAGCACATAGTCATACATCATACT
>JBCEWC010018556.1:0-11909 GCA_038996855.1 Solanum aculeatissimum
AAAAGTGGGATTAGTGCAAATTGCACTAATGGTTAATGGTGCACTCAATACTCCACTTAAACATTTAATATTCAACATGAATTAAGCTATTTTTGTTCTCCTAATTTTGGGGAAGTGGGGTTCTAATTTTTGTATGTGGAGAACACTTCACGTCTTCACCACCTCTTTAGTTTTGTCAAAATTCAATAATACAAAGTTAGGATAATGCTCACCAGTCACCACATACTAAAATATAAAAGTAAAAAATAAATAAAAATAAATTTCAATCAGTACAACTTTTTTTCAATGCTTACTTTTAAATGTTCCCTCCGCTCCTCACGTTTCTCTTCTCTAAATCCACTTTTTTTCTTCATATTTTTTTTCTTATTCCAAATGCTTCATTTTAGTCCAAATTAACTGCCTAACTGTCTAAAAAGCTTTTCATTACCTTTATCAGAGTTCTCATGGAGTGATCAATCATTGAAAAATTGAAAAAAGAGAAAATAAATAAATAAAAAAAAAAGAAAGAAAATTGATGACCCATAGATGAAGGAATGAGTTTCTTTTAATAGAGTTCCTAAAAAGATTTGTTCTTTTTTTTTTTCCTCTTCATGATGTTTTGCTGCCGTGAGAAATCACATAATTATGTCAAGCTTTAATTAAGGATATAGAGACAAATAGATTAGAGTTTTTATTTAATTCTTGGAATTGTTTCTTTTTATGGTTCCAACTTCTAGGATGTCTGCAAAAAACTAGCCCCATTTTCTTGTTTTCTTCTTGCATTTGTTCTTTGGATTCTTTTTTGGGGGTTATTTAACAGATGTAGCTTCAATCTTACTTCTCTATATATTTTACTATAAATAGGATCTGAACCATTGTTTATATTTTATTGCTAAAGGGTTCTTTGGTTGGTCGATCTAGCAGCATCTTCTTGTGGGTCAGCTCAGTTTCTGCTGTAGTGTCATTTGAGCAAGAATCCAAATTGTGTTGAAGAATTTTTGACTATCTGGGGGTTCTTTTGACCCCAAAGATTTGACCCTTTCTCTTGAGAAAGATTGGATTTTGATTATCTGGGGTTCTTTTAACCTCAAAAATTTGGTCTTTTTCTTGAGAAAGATTGGATTTTGATTATCTGGGGTTCTTTTAGCCTCAAAGATTTGTTTTTTGTTCGACAAAGATTGGATTTGATTATCTGGGGTTCTTTTAACCTCAAAGATTTGGTCTCTTTCTTGAGGAAGATTGGATTTTGATTATCTGGGGTTCTTTTAACCTCAAAGATTTGGCCTTTTTCTTGAGAAAGATTGGATTTTTATCTCAAAAATTTTGTTTAACTTCTTGAGGAAGAAGGCCATTCTTTTATGTATTCTTCGAGGGCTTGAAAGCAATGTTTATTTCTACTGAAGATGAAAATATCTCATTGCCATTGGCAAATGGGAAAGCTTTGGAGAATTCATCTCCAATAGGATCCCATCCAGATTCCAATGATGATGAGCCTTCCCAAGAGATTCTCTCAACTTTCACAGATGTCAATGTGGTTCAAGAAGATGAAAAGTTTCATCTTGAACAGACGATTTTGAATTTAGAAGGTGTTTTCTCTTGGGATTTTTTTGTTATTTGACTGAGATTTGAATTTTTCATGAGTTGAACTTTCTTATGGTTTTGCAGGTGAAATTGCGAGTTTGAGACATAAAGAGAGATCTTTGGATGAAAAAAGAAGAGAGGCATTGAATAAGATACTAGACATTAAAGGTGATTTCTAGCTTTGGATATTTACTTTCTTCTAATTGATCTCATTTATGTCCTCCTTCATTTATGTATTCCGAAAGAGAGACATTAATATTTCCAAATATAGGTTGCATTCGGGTGTTTTCCCGAGTTAGACCATTTTTACCAACAGATAAACAGAGAACGCTTCAACCGATTTCGATTGAATCTGAGAAGATTATGGTAAGATCTAGTGGAAGCAGGAAAGAATATGAATTTGACAAGGTTTTTCCTCAGGAATCAATCCAAGGTTGGTAAAATATTTATGTGCTAAAAGTTGACTAAATCTTATTTCCAGAGAAATTTAGTAAATGCATTTGTTATGCTTGAATATTCTGTAGAAAATGTTTTTGCTGAGGTTGAGCCAATTATCAGATCTGCACTTGATGGGCACAATGTATGTATATTAGCTTATGGACAAACTGGAACTGGCAAGACATATACTATGGTTAGTTATCTTATCTTATTTTGTATTTGTTACATTGCCATGAAGAATGCTTACAGAAAATGAACCAGGCATTTTTCTCGTGTTCTTTAGGAGGGAACCACCGAGTCTCCAGGGATCATTCCTCGTGTTCTTCAGGAGCTTTTTCACCTTTCCTCTTTGGATAGCTCGGTTTCATTTACATTTTCGATTAGCATGCTTGAAGTCTATTTGGGCAGTATAAGGGATTTGCTTGCTCCAAGACCTTCCAGTCGGAAATACACTGCATCAAGATGGTAATTACCAATATCTTGCTCTGTCTTATAAAGGAGGATGTAATTTGATGACCCAGTATGAATTTCCTGGTATAGCTTGGCTAACACTACTACAGCAATCTAAATATTCAAACAGATTCAAAAGGATCAGTTGAAATCGATGGTTTGACTGAGGTAGAAATCTCTAACTTTACGAAAGCAAAATGGTGGTATCACAAGGGTAGGCGAGTTAGATCCACATCGTGGACGAATGTAAATGAAACATCCAGCAGATCACATTGGTGGGTGTCCAGTTTGTGTAAAAGTCGTTCCCTCTTCAATTGGATTACTTTGGTTCAACAGTTTACTTTATCTGTTTAGTTCTTTGCATTTAGCTTGACGAGGATCAGTATATATCGCTATGGGGATGCTTTGGGAGGTAAAGCAGAAGCAAGCAAACTGTGGATGGTTGACCTTGGCGGGAGTGAGCGCCTACTTAAAACGGGAGCTACTGGACAAACCCTTGACGAGGGGAGGGCTATAAATCTCTCTCTTTCTGCACTAGGTGATGTTATTGCAGCTCTTAGAAGAAAGAGAGGTCATGTTCCTTATAGGTAGGTGAATCTGTACATGTTTCGCAGTTCATAAAAGGAATCTGGTTTTCTTTTCTGCTTTAGGTAGTACTTAGTGTTCTTCTTGCTTGAGTTTTATTCTGTTCCACTATTACACCGCCCAACAGAAAAAGCTTGAGGAGTTATGAGTCTAAATATTTGGAATTGTGATTTCCGTTAAATAGCAAATTGACACAAGTTACAACTTGTGATTGCAGAAATAGCAAATTGACACAAGTTCTCAAGGATTCTTTAGGTAAATTCTCTCATTCCTGAAAAGCCATTTCCTTGTATGCATGTTAGAACAAATATATTTTCACATTTTTGGACAATGATAATTTTGTGGTATCGTTGCATCCACTCGGTGCTTAGGAGTTTTAAGGAATCTTGGAACTTTGACTTCTTGGCAGTTGATGTAAAAAAACTCTCGTTTGTTTTCGTACTTTATGTGTTAAGTCGTTCATCATTTATTTCTTTGAACTTACTGCTTTAGGTGATAGATCAAAAGTTTTGATGGTAGTCCATGTTAGCCCATACGAAGAGGATGTTGGAGAGACAACATGCTCTTGTAACTTTGCAAAGAGAGCAAGAGCAGCGGAATGCAACAGAGAACTCTCAGAAGTAATCCCCTCTTTTTTCTGTTTTTTTTTTCAATCGTCTTTGATGACTTTGTGACTTATCCTCATTTATTGTTTTGCATCTCTTTAGGAATCAAAGAAGCAAAGAGAAAAGAGGATCACCGAGCTTGAGATGCAAATGAAAGAAGCTGAAGAAGGATGTACAGAACTTAGGAATCAAATACAGAAGGCTGAATTTTTATTGAGTGAGAACAAAAGGCTTTTCGTGAAGAAATATCAGCCACTTGAAGATGAAGAAACCTTTCCTATAACCCCAAAGGAAAACGTTGCTGAAATCACAGTAACTCCAAGAAATTCTGAAAAGGGACTTAAAACAAATGTCACTAGCTCGGTGCCTCGATTCATGAGTTCTACAGTTGCCAGTCGAATAAGGGAGACTAAAGCGGAAAGAGAAGTCCATAGCAGACCAAAAAGTGTGAGATCATGGGCTAGGAGCTCTATGCAAATTTCTGGTTCACAATCAAACAGCTTTGATCGTCGTTTCAAAGCTCACCTAAGGACCTCAAATAAAAGATCACGTTATAGTGAGACTAATACCATATCAGGGGATATCAAGTATGGCGATGATTCAGACATTAAGCCATCTGTCTTACCACAAAGCAAGACTATCGCACCCTCAGATCCAAAGCCTAGAAAGCCACTAGCTCATCACAGAAGAAGGATGTCTGATCTTCTCTAACTATTACAAGAGTTGATCAGCTTAAGTTTTTTTTCTCTTTTGGTGTTTTGACTCTTGTTTGGTGTTGCTGCTGCTGCTACTGCCATTGCTTTTATCTTTCTTTCTGGTCTGGAAGTGATTCAAAACTACAACAGAAATTCTTTTGGGGTTTTATGTGTTATAGGTGTGACAAATCTTGGGGTAGGATTAACTTTATAATTTGCAAAAACAATGATTTCTCTGTGCTTGTGTGTTTAAATCAAATGTCATTTTGTTGAGACAGTGTGAAGAAAGTGCATGTTGTAACCATAAATCATTATTACTTCAATTCAGAATGTATTAACAAAAATTAACTATTTGAATTTTGTTGTTGCTTCTCTAAATTGTATTCATTTAAATTTACCATATGAAATGTTTCGTTTTTGTTTGATTTACATTTCCGAAATCTTTACAAAATGGAATATCAAGTGTTATGTTTATAGTTTGATTTCAAATTAATTTTCTACTTATTTAATTATCTTCCTATAATTTAAACTTTTATTTTATACTTAAAAGCCCATATTAACTTACCCTTCATTCCTTATATCAACAATAAATTTATGAATGACAAAACAAAAAATTAAATCAATATTTTTAAGGATGTTCATATTTTTAATATAATGTGGATATGTATGAGTGTGTATATATAACTAGATATTGGAGCCCAAGCTGGCATATAATATAATACATAGTATATGTATATAATAACATATCCAGTGGGATTCCACAAGTGAGGTTTAAGGAGGATAAAATGTACGCAACCCTTACCATTACCTCATAGACATAGAGAGACTGTTTACGAAAGACTCTTGTTTCAAAAATATCAAACCCCATAAACAGAAAATACTAAATATGAAGAAAAAAGGGAAAAAGAAAGAAAGAAAAGAAAGACTAAAGTGGAAAACAAATGATAATACAATAAAAGTAATAAATGTAACAACACAAGATATAAAAACACGACTAATCATATTAACCAACTATATTGCAAGGTCAAACAATCAATCTATCCCTACTAGCCGTTTAACCTTCTACCCTAATACGTGATCTCCACTCTTTCCTAATTTAAGCTCATGACAAGCTAAAAATAGAAAATTTGTTAACCCACTAAAATAGTGCTAATTTTTTTTTTTATACCATAAATAATTAAGCCGGTTTGATTTGTCGAAAGTATATAACAATCCAATTTGGATTTATCAACATATGTTAATACTTTTTTCCTTAATTAAACCAAATACATTTTAGAAGCCAAATTATTTAGGACATAACTAGTTAGAAATAAATAATGTTCAACTAAAGTGTTAGTATAATCCTTAAAAAGAAAGTTAATCAAATCAAAAGGAGATAAATGCAAATGAAAGACACGTTTCCTTTGCTTAAGGTGGCGAGAAGTTCTATGAGTTAGAACACAAAATAAGCACAGCTAAAAGTAAATAGAGATCCAGAAAATTACAAACGGATTCGATTCCCGACGTTCATTTCCTCTTCTCCTACCTCAATTTAAATAAATAAAAAAAAACAAAAACAAAGGGGAGCTTCTAGAGTGGTAACATTTTTTGTCCAATAACAGTACTAGTATTCAAATCAACTTGCATATCTTGCACATAGATACTAATTTTTCAAATATATTCTAAACTACAGTAACAACGATATAACATAAACTAAAGCCAAATAAGTTCAAACTTGGGGCTATTTTATAACTATTCAATTAAGAAGTCTCAATTGTACTAGCACTGTATCCAAACAATGCTTCAAATGACTCCGCATCTTCGATGGAACCAATCTTCTTTCTGGTTCCTTCCAATTGTTCCTTCAACAGTAAAAGTTGATTTAAATTTTGACATTTTTCAACATCTATACCTTCCACCCAATCGCGGAGCCCACTCCTTCTCGAAGTCGCTGAGGCTCCGCCATCAGAACCAGAAGGATGGGAATTCATCCCTGATGTTGATTGTCCCAGCAGGCTAGGAAAATGCATCTTTATAGCAGAATTGACATCTCCATAAGTATAAGGGTTTCCGCCGGGTGAAAAAACAACAGAGGCAACACGAGAACCTGACAGAGATTCAAGCTCTTCATTTTTTTTGAAAAGCCCTTTCCTTCTCTTCGAGAATGTTACCATTCTATATCTATCAATTGCAATTTTCTTGATCTCTATTTTCTTCTTGCCTGTAGTCATTTGATAGATTTTGTTTTGAAATTTGGGATGCTTTTGAGGCTTGGTGTAAATGTCTATTTATAGGGAGAGATTGAATTTAAGCATTTTCTAAAGCACTTGCTTTCTAGTGAAGTTATTTCTTTCCCATAATTGCTTTCCTAAATTTTTGTCTTTTATGGACTGTAATATAATGAAGTGATTTTATTTATTTAATTTCTTAAAAAGTTGAGAAGATTTTTTTAGTTTTAGTTTGACCAAATGAGGGTATGGATAGATCTAGATGAGGATGAAGGGCTAGATTATTTTTAGTTTTAGTTTGACCAAATGAGTAGATGGTATTAGTCAAATTTTGAAATTTAATGAGCAATAAGAAATTTTTGGTGTATGTGTATTAATAATTTAAATTTTTTTAAAAAGTCTTTGATCCTTCTTAAATTTCAAAATCTTGAATTTTCCCACTCTTCATTATATTTATCTCTTTGTTCTAAGTGAATTAAATACTAGAGTACCACATTTAGTTATGTTGAAACCCAATACACATAATTGGAACTTAGGGGTGTGCGGAAATCGTATAATAGATAAATAAAATTAAAAATAAATATTATTAATTTATCAATATTGTATTATTTAATTAATATTTTCAATGACTTTGTAATAGTATTTTTATTGTACTACCAAGACGATTCGAGGTTTTTAGATTTTTAGTTAATGGTAATATCGACTTAAATCAAGAGTCTACTGAAAACTATTACCATTTTAGCATCACAAGAAAGGGTTAAGGTTGCACACATCTCATCCTCCTTAAACTTCACTTGTTGAATTTCATTGGATAAATTATTGTTAATGGTTAAACAGATAACCTAATAAAACTTTATCAAATTACCTTTTTTAACTCTAATTATATAAAAGCACCTTTAGCATTTTTACAAAAACCATATTATTATTTTCTAAATTCTATTTTTCTTTCAAGCGAAGTATTAAACTTCTGGAGTAACAATTTTGATTTATAAAATGCATATATTTGTGTAGTATAATGCATGAATGACATGAATTAATAGTTGGCATAAAATGCATATATTTAACTGTTATAAAGACCTCATATGTGTTCTTTTATCATCACTTGATCATTATTAAAATTATTATGTGTTTATTACGTATGTTTCTTTGTGTAGCATATTTGTTAGGGGTCGTTTGGTGTGAGGGATAAAAATAAATAGTCATGGGATAAAAAAATAGTGAAGGGATAAAATTTTGATATCTTGTTTGGTTGCCAAGTTTGGGATAACTTATCCCACCATTTATACCATAGTGATGGGATAAGTTATCACATATGCATGGGGGATAGCTTATCCCAGGATAGCTAATCCAGGGATAAGTTGTTCAAGTTGTTCCCAGCCAAACGACCCCTTAGTAGTTAATTGCGAAAATTGAATGGTATAGTGCTTCTGAAGAAATAAGATGCAGGTTTTGAAGTAAGCTCTTGGTGAGTTGTTACCAAGAATTTATGGACTCTACCATCAACTGAACAAATTTGGATGTCATATTGAAGTAACTACTTCCACATGTTTTACTATATACTCTTGTATTTTATATTTGATGATCATGTAGATCTACAATGAGTGAAGGCAATTGCTATAGAGCTAGAAACTTTGATAATTTTTTCTTGATTCCTGTTTTTAGCTTATTTTATTGAGAGATACATTTGATGTCCCGGTGATTATCCTGAGCCTGATTAAGCAGCACCAACATGTAGTTCTGAGAGTACTCTTTAAGGGTGTAGTTGGCACTGTTATGCATGACTTATTTGCTCGAGTCCCTGATGATGAGGTTGAAGTTGTTCTCTTGTATTTGTATTGTCAGGTGTCTGTTTGATGAAGTTTCATTATCTTGGATATATTGTTCGTTAACAACATTTTTATTGTTGATTCAGTCTTTTGATGGGCTGTTTTCACTCAAAAATCTCCCGATACAGAACCCCTGGTTACGAGGAGCCAACACTGCTTGCTGCTGAGACAGCTTGTGAGTATACATGCATATCCTTACCAAACTGGTTTTCTGTTTCGTTCAGTTGTCGTTACGTCTATTTTTTCCTCTCCATCAAGTTCTGGATCTTAAGAAGTCATTCAGACACTCCTAGATTTCCTCTTTGCAGTGGAGCCCTCCAATTAATCATTCGTTTTTATGTGTTGCAGTTACGGTGAGTGAAGTTGAAGCATTATATGAGCTGTTCAAGAAAATAAGCAGCTCTATAATTGATGATGGACTAATTCACAAGGTATAATTTCTCAACTATCATTATGTGGAGTGTTATTGGAGTTTTACATTTATAATTTACTTAGTATTGTACTCGTTGATTACACGTAGAATATGTTAATAGAGTTATCTATTAAACTTATGTGCCACTCCATCATCAGGAAGAATTTCAGCTGGCAATTTTCAAGAACCAAAACAGGAGAAATCTTTTTGCAGACAGGGTATGTTTTGTTGATTCACTTTTTCTTTGAAATGGATTCTCCGCATTACTGATTAAGCATTACAACTTTTATGCTTTCGTATATTGTTTCTGCTTCATTTGAAAAACCAACTATTTGTCTGGCTTTAATCTGACTTATACTTGAGTTTTTCTTTCCTCTCTTCCTGGAATTATGCAGATTTTTGATCTATTTGATTTCAAGCGCAATGGAGTGATCGACTTTGGAGAATTTGTCAGATCATTGAGCGTGTTCCACCCAAATGCACCAGTAGCTGATAAAATCGCATGTAAGGAATGATCTTAAATTACTTATATTCACTATCTACACCTTTAGAATTCTAAACATGATCTTTTTTTACCCTCTTCTGGAACATTACTAACATGTACATATGTTGGATTCTTGCTGCAGTTGCATTCCGGTTATATGATCTAAGGCAGACTGGGTATATTGAGAGAGAAGAGGTAGGTGTTGCAACCGTACTTATACTGGTTTACTCCCTTGTCATGAACACTAGTAATATTCACTGCTTGCTTCATTTTAATTGCAGCTGAAAGAGATGGTTTTAGCTCTGCTGAATGAGTCGGACTTGGTTCTTTCAGATGATATAGTTGAAACGATTGTAGATAAGGTTGTCTTCTCAACTCCATGTTTGTCTGCTCAGATTTTTAATGATGTGTGCCTCTTTGCTGTTCATATTGACCACCGAACTTTTATCTTGTTGTGCACCAGACATTTGATGAAGCAGATAAAAAGAGTGATGGGAAGATAGATCAAGAAGAGTGGAAGGAGTTTGTTTCAATGAATCCCTCTCTTCTAAAGAATATGACCCTTCCATATCTCAAGTAAGTTATAACATCGAGCTGCATTAACATATCTTTTCCCCCTTCCTCTTGAAATGTTATAACGTCGAGCTGCATTATTATTTCATTAATAAGTGGCCTTACTTTTATTATAGGGATGTAACATTAGCATTTCCTAGCTTTGTGATGAACTCTGAGGTGGAAGATTTGGAAGTCTAGGCTCATGCTTTTAGCGTATAACACACGTAGTTGAAGCTTCGTCATATCAGGTAATCTCTTCCAAACTGGTGATGCAGCAGAAATGCAAAAGGGTCAAGAATCAGAAAGACATCAAGATTTTGCATTGAAATTTGGACCACACAATCAGTTTTCTGCCATCTTCAGATTCCAAGCAAGATGTAGCTTGTCTGCTGAAGTTGAAGTTTCATTCAAATGTCATAAATAAACACAAATTTCAACTGTAAAGTCCAAATTGCATGACCAAATGGGCATATAGTTGTTAAAATCTCGTCGCGCTAGGCTAAACTTTTGACAGGGATTGTTCCAGGCTTTGTCCTCACTTCTCAAGTACTTACATGTATGTATAATCTTTGAGAAACAGCATTCTCTGTGATGAAGATGCTGTTTTAATTTTTGTTTTTTGTCAAATAATAAAAGACGTAAAAGCTGTGTTATTTCTACTAAAATGTTGATTTGCTGGATTTTTGAGTTAGTTGATATATAATAACTCTGCATATTGATTTCTGAAACCTTCAATTTTTCACTTTTTCAGACCTCATGCATGGTTCAACAGACGGTTCGTTTCGGTTTGGATCGGTTATTAGTTAAAATTATAACCAAATCAATTTAGTCGGTTTTTAAATTCTTAAAACCAAACCAAACCAAAAAAATAACCATCGGTTTGGTTATTGTCGGTTTGGTTTGATTTGTTTTTTTTTTTTATTTAAAAGTAATAAGTTTGTTGAGGGCATATACATATCAATAGTCCGAGACACCTAGTACATGAATAATCCACAAGAGTTATTATTACATGAACAAAGTGATTTAGTGAAGTAATACTAAAGTTATTATACACGAACAAAGTGATTTAGTTAAGCAATACGATCAAATCTTTATTGGAAAAAAACCCTCAAGCTCAACAATCAAATAACTATCCGGGGGTGGAGGTGGAGGGTGAGGGTAGGGAGGTACAAGAAAATTATAAACTAAAACACTAACAAGAGAATTTTCAAATATAAATGGCAAAGTTAAAGATTTAAGTTAATTAAAATCTAACAAAATATTTATATATATTATTTATGAATACTATAGAAATAATTATGAAATATATATATATATAAAATTATTCAGTTCGATTTGATTATTTTTGTGAATTTTTTTCAGTAAAACCAAAACCAAACCAAACCAAACCAAACCAAACCAAATTAATCGATTTTTAAATTATTAAAATCAAATCAAAATAAAGATAATATATATTTATCGATTTGATAGTCATCGATTTTGTTCGATTATCTAGTTATTAATTAATCATACATAATGTTGGTGTATATGCATTTTACTATTAAAATAAAATATTAAGTGCATAAATTAGTGATATAAATTGTGGGAGGAATAGTTATTAGTTCTTGTAACTTATATGACCATTAATTCTTGTAACTCTTATGGTCATTAGTTTCTTGTAACTTATGTAACCACTAACCCATGTTCTACCCATTAGTGTCTTGTAACTCATGTAACTTCCAAGACAAGATTCCTCCATTCATATACCTACATTATTGTCCACTTTATTCTTATTCAAGACAAAGAAGAATTCCTCTCCTATAAATAGTGGTGGTCTTACTTTGTTTTGTTCAGTAAGAAAAAGATGATGAAGAAGAAGTATATGTGGGAGAGAAAAATGAAGAATGTGGATATATGTTGTAGTGTGTAGTGAAGTGTGCAATAGTGAAAGAGAGGGTTGAGACTAAAGAAAACATTCTAAGTCTTTAACTATATTCACTATATACAAAAGAGAGTAATTATATGTTGAAGAAAGGTGTTCTTTTTGTGGAGCTTTGGACTCTTCAACTAATCCGGAGTTGTTTGAGTCATACAACGTTGTTGGGCTATTGTA
>JBCEWC010018557.1:0-11909 GCA_038996855.1 Solanum aculeatissimum
TAGAGCCTTCCGGAAACCACCAAAGACTCTAGCTTCCTCCCCCTTTCTTGCAAGATTAAGTGGCGGGTCGTCACACTTTACTGTTTCTCAAACATGATTATTCGAAATCATTAAATTTATCTCAGAATGTTCCTTGTTTTGTTATGACCAGCGAGTATTTTACTCGATGTCATAACCCCAGATAATAACAAATAAGGAAAATATTTTACCTAGCCGTAATATGGATCTTCTACCCCTGTTCTTTTCTATTTTGGTTCCCTCCTTAAAGGAGGGCTACTTAGCTTGTTTTGTTGTCAAATTGAGGTAAGGTGGGTCTGTTTTACACCAACATATGTTTATTAATTGGCATAAAATCCATCATGTCCCCTCTTTTGAGGACTCTTTGGTTGAACTTGAATATGAGATACTCCCTTGCTAATTAGTCTTATCGTCTTCAAATCTTTTCAATCTGTAAAAAGAAATAAAGCTATTACGCAGAGATTTTTACTATCTTTGCAAATTTCTATATTTTATACGGGTGAACAATGAGTACTTAGTTTCTCTCTTTGTTTTATAGATTTGTTTCCAACCTGCGGGTAAATGCATCGCTTAAGTTTTCATATTCGTTTGAATTGTAGGCATCCTAGTGAAGTGTTCTATTCAAAATTATTGCAAGTTTGTAGTTTAAATTTTTTTGTTTTTTTTTGGTTGTTTTTTTGTTAATTAGGCAACTAAGAATAAGTTGAGAAGTATTGCTATCTGAATACCATTTTATGGATGTATGAGTTGCTTGGTATGAATGTTTAGTGTATGGCTAATTTGCCTGGATTCTTCAGTGACATTTGGATTATGTTTACCCTTTCCAAAATTAGATAAAACAACTTGCTCATGTTCTAAAGAAATTAATAAAAATCTTTTGTCTCACTATTGTTATACATGTTCTTCTCTAATTTTTAATTTTTTTTAGATGTCAAAAATTCACGTTTCTCTAACCTTTTACTCTTCTTTTGTTTCATGAACAACTGGAGAGCTGGAGTTTTCACTTTGGAACTCGTTTCGACCCAAATTATGGGCCAATGGCCATTAAGACTGTCACCACACTTAGAGCCTCGTAAATTAGGAGTCAACGTCCCCTGGTTGTTCCCGTTATTACTTCGATTGTATTTCTTATGATACTAATAGATAAATATATATTTCATATATGTGATTGTTGATACAGTAGCTTATCTCTCGTCATTATTTTGAAGATCAATTTATGGGGGATTAGTATCATTTGCTTACATTGACGTTATCTATCTTTGATAATATTTTTATAATCATTTTTAAGAGATTTTGAAATGGGCCAAAGATTTTAGAATTTTTTTATTTTTTTTAAAAGTATTTAAAATTGATCAAATACCTAAAGAATCACCTTTAGAAATAACTTACCTATCATAATGAATGTTGACCTTATATTTTTTAAAATTAATATAAGTATAGAATGTATCCCAATAATTAAGCCACTCTAGGTTTTAAGTTGATTTTTTTTAAATATAATGTAATATTTTCATTTGGGTCATTTTAAATCTTTTGAATGAATTTTCTTTTAAAATAATAAAATAAAAATGTATTTTGAGCATTTTAATTTCTTCAATTAATTTCTTACGAATCATTATATCTTTTAGGAATAAATGACTGGGGTATTGTGTTATTTTCTTAACATGATCTTTTGAGATTTTAGAACTTTTTAACAAGTTTAATAATATAAGGTATGTATATGTATACGTCATTCACAAGGTATATATTTTATCCTAGTCTTTTATATACTTGGTATATCATTATTGTTTTGTATCCACCGCATTTTTATAAATGTTATTTATTTATAGAAAAAATACATATAAAATTTTACACCTTATCATATGTTTTTACTACAATATATAGCTGTTGTCATTTTATCTCTTCATGAAATAATGAGTCCTCATATATTTTGAACTAACATATTTATTTTACATGAAAGGCTACATACTTTACTTAGTGTCTTGACGTTTTTTTTATTTATTTTTTATTTTTTACAAAACTTCATTTTGTTGAGATTTCTTATACCACATGTCAAATACATATGTTTATATACATCCCATTTATTATCTCATATATTTATTCACTTTTCTACGTTTACATCTTAATTTCATATGTATATAGATAAAGTAAATAAGTTCTCATACCTAATATTCTTACGAATTGGTTATGAGAAGTTTTCTATAGGTTCATTCATCTATATGATTTAAGCATACATTTATATTTTTTTAAAATATACATAAATTCTCACACAATTCAAGTTTATTTATTTATTAATTTAAGTTATTCACATAACGAATAATATATTATTATTAAATCTTTTTCACAAATATTATAGACAATATGTATGGCGTACCTTGTATTTTGTTCCTTTTATTTCTAAAATTAACCAAGATTTTTCTCTTCACTAATTTTAAGAAAATAAATGAATAATTTATCACTAGTTAGTTTTTTCTAAGCTAAGTTCAAAGACTATCTTCAGATAGACTCTGAGAGATGCCTAACACCTTCCTCTCGAGTAACCAAAACTCTTACCTAGAATTTTACTGGTTTCGCAAATCAAAATAGAGTCTACATTTATATTTACTTAAATTGGTTTCCTAATATTTTCCTTAAAATTAGGTGGCGACTCTAAAACAATCTTCTAAAAAAAAAAGAGCACAACCACGTGATGTTGCAAACTATTTTGTTCGGGTTCAAAAAATGGTGTGCGACAGAGTGGCGACTCTACTGGAAAAAATTAGGTTTTAACCTTAATAAACTAAGCTTAGGAACGATATATGTGATTATTTGTTAGTTAATTATTTGTTTTATATATTGCTTTGATTGAAAGGTCACAAGCCAAATCCAACCTTGCATGCCTTATTTGTCTCAAAACACTATTTGTTACTGCTTTTCCTGCATTACCATTCACACTTTTATCGAGTCCTTGGCCATACACTTACACATACTGGTTCACGCGGGGAGTGTCTCACACTCCCCCAAACCTTTTTTGGATTCCTTAGTTTCAGAGCTGGTGCGATAAGTTTAGTGCACCTTCTCGTAAAACTTCAGTCCACTCTTAAGCGTTTAAGAAAAACTCTTATTTTAGAAAATAGGTCATGTTTGCATACACCTTAGGTGAGACGGTCCAAGGTATCGTCTTCGCAATTAGGAAGCCGCCTTTTGTCAAAGGTTATAAACCTGATGACATATTTTTGTGAAAATCGATGTGAATGATCCAAGCTAAAACACACGATGAATTTGGATAAACATACTCATCACACCTTTCATCTTTTGTTTTAGATGAACATCAACCAAAACCTTCCAGACATTAAGATGGTCATTTCTGCCCTATACATCCTACAGAACTAGTGGCAAAATATTCGAGCGACGCATGGGACTAAGATCAGAAGACTTCTAGGAGGGTTGCTATCACTCATGAGAATTCGAACAAACAGAACGCTTGTTACCTTTGTTATGGAATTTTGGGACCTGAGTACGGTGACGTTCAAATTCTTGGACTTCGATATCACTCCTACGCTGGAGGTATTTAGTAATTTCATGGAGCTGCCTATTAACGAAAGGACAATGGTATTTCCATCAACCATAAGTACAAGAGAATTCTTAAGGATCTTAGAGTTGCACATCTTCCCATCACTAAGGAACGTCGAAAATGTAAAGGTTAAGCTGGAATATCTCTTCAGGAGATTTGGTCGCCTTGAGAGCTTTGATGAATACCGCGCAGAATTTGCTTGCACTCATGAGTAATAGATATGTACGTGTCCCAAGATTTTCGTGTTGGCCTTTTTGGGTGTGATGGTATTCCCAATGAGGTTTTATTCCATCGATATCAACATTCTCCCCATAATCGTGGACCTATTTTCTGTGTCGCAAGGCTACTCCTTGGTACACATGGTTCTTGCTGAGGTATTTCTATCATTGTTGCATGTACAAGAGGACACTATTTCTTTAGGGGCTACAACCTATTGCTACAAGTTTGGGCGATTGAGCATTTCTACCGTCGTCCCCCACAAATGGATTACACAGTAGATGCCCACAATAGGATCCAGAGCCATGAGGACCACCTAAGATATTGGGACGCGCCAGTTGAGGAAGAGGAGTGGTGTACATTTTAATCAACATCACTGGAGAATTCATTCAGTGGAAATTTTCTTGGATAGTCGGCTTAACATTAATTAGGACCCGTCAATTGTACTTTATTGAGTTGGTCGGGTTAAGAGGTATTCAACCGTATGCAACTTTTCGAGTTATGCAATAGTTTGGAGTCGTCTATGATGTTCCACTATGGTCGTGCATGGTACTGTACGAAGATGATCTCATTTCAGTCCCTGCTACATGAATAAGGAGCCTGCAACTAGAATGGGATTAAATGATCACAACCAATGTAGAAAATGAAAGATGGTGCACACCAAAATACTATGCTTGGTGTACCACTGTGAGCCATATGGCCCGACCCAGCACAGAGGGACTCAAGGGCTTTATAGACGACCGGTGGGTCACTTGGATCAGAAAAGAGGTACTCCCCCGTATGGAACTAACGACACCCATGTACAATCAAATAGTTCTAGGATCCATGGATCATTTGATCCAAATGGTAGAAGAAGATCCGGAAGAAGATTCAAAAGACGACCCAGAGGAAGATCCGGAAGACGGGCCCGAAGAGGATCCATAAGAGGATGGAGCCATGCATATGGGGGATGGACCTGTCCCAGCAGCAGGAGATGACCACTCTGAGTACGCATCCATAGGGTTTGATCGTATAGAAGGTTCAAAGACAGAATCAAACTCCCAAGAGTATTACCCGGGACCATACTATGATTGGAATGATGATGATGATGGCCCAACATGGCCATAGTTTTACCTATTTATATTCTATTATATTCCCTGAAAAGTCATATGGCTTACCCCTTTGTATGCTCTTTTCTGTTTTCCTAATTTTCTACCCGTCTACCTTGTTGTATGACCCAAGACTTTTTATCAAATGAAGGTTATGTTGTTCCAAATCCAAAATGTGTTCAATCGGATCATTTATCATCAAATTGATTATAACATAGGCCAACCTCTAGCAAACAGAGGCTCCATATTAGGACGTATCTTGAATGTCGCCAACTTGGCATATATATGTGTTACGTATTTGCTGTATATAAATATATATCTCTTTTCTTGTTCTTTACAACATCTCCCGAACTAACATGGTCTTCTTTTTTTTTCTTTTTTTCTCTCTTTTGTTGATTATTATTATTACTCCAAGAAGAACGATGATTTGTGTCGACTTGCAAACTGGCTGACTCATAATACAATCTTCGATCTAAAAGAAAGATGACTGATGGAGAAGAATTTGATGCTACCGCAAACATAATGATACCTATAGAAAACTCCGAAGGTTCTCAAAATATGACTCAGAATGATTAAAGAATGGCTCACATGGTACAAGAACTGGAAACCCTAAGGGAAGAGTTGTGTCAAGTACGAGAGTTGGCTAAAATTTTAACTGCTACTTTCCTCGACTTTCAAAACACCTGTCTACTTTCCAAGAACTAACTTAACTTTCATCGACTCACTGAACCTACCTAAGCAAACCCAGCATGCTCCCATTCACAGTCAAGCACCATTAGCTCCTTCGTCGACGGTTAGAACCTCCCATGACCTTCCTACTCAAGACCCCGCCATACCCACTTACCCAACGATGCAACAAATATTTGGGGCACACGTCGCATCTCCTTATGAGCCGTATGTGCCACCTGTATATGTTGTGTATATGTTGTTGAAGCCCCTACTTTTGCGATGCCAACCATGGGTAGAGTCCCGTACGAGGTCGATCAATATGCGGAAATGGAGAAAGATACATTTTTTAAAGAAGAAAAGTCAATAAACGCCCAACTACATGGTCTAAGAAAGGTGTTAAAATGCTTACAAGTTACTAGGGGAGCAAAAAGCCTAGATTATGATGACTTGTGCGTTCACCCCGACATTGATATGCCGGTAGGATACAAGCCACCAAAGTTTGAATTATTTGATGGGAAAGGTGACCCTCATGCGCATTTGAGGACATATTGTGATAAGTTAGTTGGTCTGGGGAGAAATAAGAAGCTAAGGATGAAGTTATTCATTCGAAGTCAGTTGATGTGGGGAAAAATGAGAAGCTAAGGATGAAGTTGTTCATTCAAAGTCTATCCGGAGAAGCCTTGACTTGGTATACCCATCAAGATCCTCGTAAATGGAGTGATTGGCAGGAAATGGCTGAGGATTTCATGACTCGCTTTAAGTTTAACACCGAAATCACTCCATATAGGTTCTCATTAGCCAACATACAAAAGAAACCATCTCAAGACTTCCAAGAATATGTAAGATGCTGGAGAACTGAGGCTTCTAGGGTTCAGCCACCGCTGGATGAGAATGAGCTCTCCAATTACTTTATTCGAGCTAAAAAAGGTATTTACTTTGACAAGATGATGTCAATGATGGGCCAGAGGTTTGTTGAATTGGTCAAAATGGGAGACTTTATAGAATAAGGCATCAAATCTGGAAAGATTCAGTCAATGGCTGCATTGCAAGCTGCGAGTAAGGCTATACAATCGGGATCCATCAGTGGCATCAAGAAGAAAAAGGAGGATGTCTCAACTGTCACTTACCACCATGGAGGCCTATCCCTCCGATACCCCAATAATCCTCAAATTATTGCACATACTTCATACATCCCATACCCAATATATAATACCCAACCACACTATAATCTACCCTGAGCACCAGCACACCAAAATCCACCAAGACCATATGTCCCTATCCAAGCACCAATCCACCAAAACAAACCGACATATGCACCAAGACCATGCCCAAATCTTGAAGCCAGGAATACTCGCACCTACGCACCCATTGCCGAACCTTATGCCCAATTATTTGAAAGACTGACGGCAGTAGGGGTGTTGCAGCCGGTTAAAGGAAAACTCCCCAATCCAATTCCTCGCAACTTTGATGGAAACAAGTGATGCGCTTACCACTCGGGGATCCAAGGCCACGATACAGAGGATTGTTATGGATTGAAGAATCAAATAGAGTCTCTAATCAAAAGAGGTAAATAAAATATAATTCGGCACCTCCAAATGTGAACAATAACCCTTTGCCTAATCATAAGAATTGAGAAGTCAACATGGGCACCCTAGAAGAGGAAAATGATTTGGAAGAAGCTATCTGGCCTACTTAGAATACCAAAGAAGTTACAACTATGCCTCTGGCACAACCTGTTATCACAGTGCAATTGAGGGAACCTTTGACTGTTCAGACCTACTTACCAAGAGTTGTGATAACCACTTTGATCACCAAAAAATTTAAGTATGACACTAAAGCAGTTCCATGGGATTACCAAATGATTGCTAAGGGTAAGATGATTGATACTTCTGTGGCTCAAGGAATGACTAGGTCTGGAAGATGTTATGCTCCTGAGGATTCTAATTGAGGAGTTGTTGAGAAAGAACCGAATTTGAAGATAAATATAATCGATGTCAAAGCCACTGAATTTTGGAAGAAAATGCAACCTAAGGACTATTTAGTCGAAGAGCAGTTAAAGTAAACACCAGCCCACATATCTATTTTATCGTTGCATATGAGTTCTGAAACCCATAGGAATGCTTTGATGGAGATGTTAAGTGGAGTTTGCATTCCAAAAGAGACCACAAGTGAAACTCTATCTACAACTATCAGACGAATTGTAGAAGTTAACAAGATCTCTTTCCATGATGATGAGTTGCCAGCGGAAGAGGTTGGGCATAATAAAGCATTTCACATCACGATCAAATGTTGCGGCAAGATTGCAACTTGAATTCTTATTGATGGTGGTTTTGGATGTAATATTTGCCCTTTCACGATGCTAAGGGATTTAGGTGTGAACATAGGAGAGATAAGAGAGAGTCATGTGAAATTTAGAGCTTTCGATGGGGTACAAAGAAATGTTATTGGATAAATATATCTCACATTGCAAATAGGGCCAGTTGAATTTCCCCTCTTGTTTCAAGTGATGGATGTGTCATCAAACTATAACTTGTTACTGGGAAGACCATGGATCCACATGGCAAGAGTCGTGCCATAAACTCTTCATCAGTGTGTAAAGTTTGAGTGGGGTCGCACAGAAGTTACCATCCATGAGGAGCACAATCACCCCATCTGTTCAGTTAATTCTGTTCTAATTACTGGAGAGTTAGATGGAGCCACTTTTCATACTTTGGAAATTATGCAAGCTGTGAAAGTTGATGAGAGAGTAGGGTCAGACGATGTAAACTTGTCAACTGCGGAAAATATGGTTGCCTCAGAGATGCTGAAGTATGGATATCAACCTAAGACATAGTTGAACTAATCTAGCTCAAGCATTGGAAGGGTACCGCTGGACTTGGATATGAACCTATATCAGGAAGATCCTGCAATGTGAGGTCAAGCAAGATGACATTTGTATCAGAACAAGCTCCAATTCTAGATCCAACAGTTGAAGATGACATTGTGGAGGGAATAGAAAATTTGTTCGTAGCCATGATTAGAGAAAAGAAGGGGGTAGATCTCAGCAAACTGACCATCCATGATGTTAAAACTGGAGAAGCATTGCAGAACTGGACCATCAACCCTTCTCTATTTCAGCAAGAATCTTTGTAGTATAGAAAGTAGTAGTTTTTAAAATTTGCATGATCAAAATTGAGGCTTAAATCATGATTGATCCTTTTGTTGCTTGCCTCTTTTGAAAAGCTAGAATACTTTTGAATAAAAGTCTTATTTTCCTAAAACTTTATCTGATTATCTTTAAGTATTTATTCATTTATTTTACTTACCACTTATATTTTTCAGCACTTGTATTAATGAAAATTCTAGTTCGATGGTTATGACGTGTAATGAGTTCGTCGAGCAAAGCAAAATCAATGAGATGGATCACAAACAATATGATGAAAGAATGATACCAGAAAATCTACCATATGAGATCGAGAAGCTTGAGAGTCAGAAGAAGCCTAACTTGGAAGACACAGAGGTTGTCAACTTAGGAGACAAGGAAGTCACAAAGGAAACACAGTTTAGCATATATTTAGAGATTAAAAGGAAGCAAGAGTTGATAGATTTGCTGAAGCAATATGTTGATGTATTTGCTTGGTCTTACGATGACATGCCAGGATTAAGCACCGACATCTTCTCGCACAAATTGCCAATCGATCTCACTTTCCCACCCGTCAAGCAAAAGATGAGAAAATTCAAGCCTGATTTGAGTTTAAGGATTAAAGAGGAAGTAACTAAGAAAATTGAAGCAAATATTATAAGGGTTACAAATTACCCCACGTGGTTGGCAAACATTGTGCCAGTGCCAAAGAAGGATGGGAAAATTAGAATATGTGTGGACTATCGAGCCAGTCCTAAGGATGCTTTTTCTCTTCCAAATATTCACATACTCATTGATAATTATGCAAAACATGAGTTGCAATCATTTGTGGATTATTTTGTTTGATATTACCAGATTTTGATAGATGAAGATGATGCAAAAAAATGGCATTTGTCACTCCATAGGGGGTGTATTGTTATAGGGTGATACCATTTGGTCTCAAAAATATTGGAGCAACCTGCATGAGGGCCATGACTACTCTTTTCCATGATATGATGCACAAGGAAATTGAGGTATACGTGGATGATGTCATTATCAAATCCAAGAAGAGTTCAGACCATTTGGATGATATACGAAAGTTCTTTGAAAGATTGCGAAAGTATGACTTAAAATTGAATCCAGCAAAGTGTGCACTTGGGTTATCTGCAGGAAAGTTGTTAGGATTCATTGTCAATAGGAAGGGCATAGAGTTGGATCCATCAAAGGTCAAGGCAATCCAAGAACTACCTCCTCCTAGGACCAAGAAAGACGTGATGAGTTTCTTGGGGAGACTCAATTACATCAGTCGGTTTATTGCCTAGTCTACAATAATATGCAAACCCATATTCAAGTTATTGAAGAAGGATGCTGCCATAAAATGGACGGAGGAATGTCAAGAGGCTTTCAACAAAATCAAGGAATCTTTGTCTAACCCGCCAGTACTTGTCCCACCTGAGCCTGGAAGACCTTTGCTACTATATGTATCTATCATGGATGGTGCATTTGGATGTGTGTTGGGCCAACATGATAAGACAGGTAGAAGGGAACAATCCATTTACTACCTAAGCAAGAAGTTCACCCAATACGAGGCAAGATACACCTTGTTAGAACGAACCTGTTGTGCTTTGACTTGAATTGCACAAAAATTTAGGCATTACCTATCGACATACACCACGTATTTGATCTCAAGAATGGATCCACTCAAGTATATCTTTTAGAAGCCAATGCATACAGGTAAATTGGCAAAATAACAAATCTTGTTAAGTGAATTTGATATTGTGTATGTGACACAAAGAGCCGTCAAAGGACAGGCCTTGGCTGATCACCTTGCAAAAAATCCAGTGGATCAAGATTACAAGATGCTCAAAACCTATTTCCCGGATGAAGAGGTGTTGTTTGTGGGAGAAGACATATCAGAGTCATATGATGGGTGGAGGATGTTCTTTGACAAAGCATCAAATTCCAAAGGAGTCGGAATAGGAGCAGTCTTAATTTTAGAGATAGGCCAATATTACCCAATTTCAGCCAAGATTAGGTTTGATTGCACAAATAACATAGCAGAGTATGAAGCTTGTATCCTCGGACTCAGGATGGCTGTAGACATGAACATCAAAGAGCTCTTAGTGATAGGTGATTATGATCTGTTGATTCATCAAGTTCGAGGAGAATGGACTACTAAGGATGTTAAGATTCTTTCTTAGTTGCATTACGTAAAGGAGTTGAGCAAAAGATTCATAAAGATTAAGTTCAAACATGTCCCTCGAGCTCAAAATGAGTTTGTTGATGCTTTAGCAACATTGTCCTTTATGATTCAGCATCCAGACAAGAATTACATCGATCCTATCGGGGTGGAGATACATGACCAATATGCATATTGTTTTCATGTAGATGAGGAATTGGATGGAAAACCATGGTACTACGACATTAAGAGGTTGATAGAAGCACAAGAATACCCTGAAAATGCTATAAGCAAGCAAAAACAGACTTTGAGAAGGATGTCCAGTCATTTCTTTCTTAATGGAAAAAATTCTATATAAGAGGATTCCAGATTTAGGAGTGTTAATATGTGTCGATGCCATAGAATCGACAATACTTTTAGAGGAGATACATGCAGGAACATGTGGACCTCATATGAATGGGTTCACCTTGGCAAAGATGATTTTGAGAGCTGGATAATTTTGGATGACGATGGAGAGAGACAACATTCGATATGTGCAGAAGTGTCACCAATGCCAAGTGCATGGAGATTTCATATGATTCCCCTTGAATGAGCTCAATGTGATGGGTTCTCCTTGACCATTTGCTGCTTGGGGCATATATGTGATTGGACCCATAGATCCTGCTGCATCAAATGGACATCATTTCATCCTGGTAGCCATAGATTATTTCACAAAATGGGTCAAAGCTTCGACATACAAGGCAGTGACTAAGAAAGCAATGACAGATTTTGTTTGCAACAATATAGTTTGTCGGTTTGGGATTCCAAAATCAATCATAACAGACAATGCAACCAATCTTAATAGCAATCTTATGCACGATATTTGTGAAAGGTTTAAGATTACTCATAGAAACTCCACAACCTATTGGCCATAGATGAATGAATCAGTTGAGGTCGCAAACAAAAATATCAAGAAGATTTTGAGAAAGTAATAGATAGTAACAGGCAATTGAGATGAGAAAGGTGTCATGGGCTCTACTTGGCACGTAGGCCGGATCCGGATAGTGGCTCGTTCGGGTCACTCATGTTATCGGTTGAGGTTACATCCCC
>JBCEWC010018558.1:0-11908 GCA_038996855.1 Solanum aculeatissimum
TCATATCAAGCCTTGTAACTTATCATAACAGAGTGGTGCAAGCACCCAGAGTGATCATAGAGCATTAACAGAGTGCTCATAGAGTATTAACAGAGAGACTATGTGATCACAAGCCTTTACTTAACTTATAATAACTTATAAAAAATGAATCCATAAAGAGTTTCAACATAACCATAATCATGCATATGCCATTAATGGAGATCAAGGTCATGGGTAATGGAATTCAAACATGAATTACAATTTGAAAGGGCAATTGATCATAAAACATGTAGAAATCCGTGAATAAGTCATAATGCAAGTTACCCATGCTTAATTAAATCATGAAATTGAATATTCATCTTGATCAATAAGGGTTTCAATAATCATCCATGAATTCAAGATCAAAATCATGTTTAAATCACCTAAAATCTACAGCATTCAAGTCCCAACACTAATCTACAACAATATCAAAAGAAGCCATAACTAATTGAAATCTTGAAAATTAAATTTAACGAGTTAGGGTTCATAAGGTCTTCAAGGATGAAAGAGGATCCTTGAATCACGTCCCACGTACCTTAATTCCACCAATAATAAGCAAAGTCAAACTTAGTCAAGGTCTTCTTCCCCGAATTCCCAAAGCTTTCTTCAATGGAGGCCAAGAGAGTGTTAGAATCTTAAGAATGAATGTAGGAGAGTTTGAATGGATGAATGAGGGTTTCAGGAATGTTTTAGGGGTTTAGAAGACCTTAGGGTACCAAAAAAGGGCTTAAGGAAATGTTAAACCACGAAAATACCATTAATAAAATGAAACTTTCTGAAACTAAGCAATGTGAGACGGATTCTACATTGCCCGTCTGGGGCCAAACTTTCTGTGTGCCTTCTCCATCAAACAACACTTAGTCAAATTTCCAACGCGAACTCTCGGAGGACTCTCTGTAACATTTGAAGGACACTTTTGATGGACTGTCTGAGGTGTGAATAGCCGTGTGAGGGTCCCTTGACCCTTTCCTTAGACTCCCAAACATGTCCATGGTTTGGATTAGCCACTTTCCCACTTGACGGGACAGTGAACGGACCATCTAGGCTCAAACAAGCCGTCCAAGGTCTCGTGGTCCTACACTTGTCTTAGGGGTGGTTCCTGGCCACCCCTGTCTCACTGGAGCATCCCAAGATACCCCAAATGGACCTTTCAAAGTTTCATGGTCCGTGGCCCTGCCCTTAGCCACTTTTCTGAGGCTATCTCCAATGTCTTCCGAATTTCAGACAGTCTCACTGTTTGGTCTATATCTCCCTCATCTGAACTCCAAATTAAGTGAAACCAGTTGCGTTACGAAGCTAACTCAAATAGATTAAATTTTCTATGTAGTATACTACATGGTTCAACCCATATAAAACGTTGTGACCATTTAAAGTACACTTCCAAAACTGTCCCTCTAGGCCACCAACTAGCCCATTTTGCGTTCGGCCACTTAAACTCAACCCGTGGCTACCAAAACTCAACCATGACCAGTAGTACATCATATAAGGCCAATAATAAGGATATTTCGAAAATATTTGGGTTGTTACAACATCTCAATAGTCATAATATCAACAAAATTACAAAACCAACGTACAAGAGTTTAATTTTTCGAACAAGCCTCTACATAAGATAAGAGGGGCCTCGACATAGTTTGAGGCTCACACTCAATAAATATATAAGAAAAAGTAAGAACAACACTAGGTAGATAGAAAGTGGTTATTGCTCTTGAACAAAAGGGCTCACCACAAGTAAATAGCTTCAAGAGGATCACTCATCGTGCAAAGGTAGATGGAAGTCATCGCTGGCACCTACATGGTTAGAACATGTAGAAAAGAGTATGGGTTAACACAATAAAGCACTAAGTATGCGAGCATGCAAATGCATATGCTCATGAACCTATAACAACCTACATGACAAGGGCACCTATATAGAAGTGAATATAAAAAAGAACAATATATCAATATGCCATGATGATCATGAGGCATGAAATGCCATAATTCTTAGTATAGAGAGGATGGAACAATAACCCATATACAAATCCATGTGAGCTACAACATGAACTTGCCGAATGAGGCCTCCATTGGATCGGAGAAGATTACTTGCCAAAGGTAATCTACACCACACCTTACGGGCCTCCCATTTAAGTGTGATGGCCACCTTCCTTATGGGTCTCCCATTTTGTAAGGATATAAATAACATAACATATCATATCATATCATAGCATATCAAAGAATACCTTACGGGTCTCCCATTTCGATAGCAACTTATGGTGACACATAGTTTTGGGAAAGGAGTGGGACCCTTGGGGATAGCCCACTTACTACTTCAATCCTTCTCGGTACTAAGTCATCATCCCACAAGAATACGAATACATATACATGCTTTTAAAATGGAAACTTGACACTTAAACATCAAATCATGTATATTTGGGCTTAGAAGCCAAATATACTTTCAATACTCTTATGCATACTTAACAAGAGTCAAACATATTTCATAGTCATGCATCATGGGCTAAAGATCCAAACAAACATTCATGTCAAACTTCATGCATAAGAGTAGCTCCATACATATCATACTTGTCATATCATATTGGTGCAAGCACCCATGTTGCTCAAAGAGCCATGTCATAGTCTTAGTGTGATCACAACTTAGCCATAACCCATACTTGTTCAAAATCATAGTCGTAAGCATGTTTGGGACTTAGCCCACATCAAAACTTTCATCAAAATATCCATGAATCATGCATGTAATGCCATGAGGAACAATGAGAATAGCATGGGTACTAGGATTCATACTTGAAATTTAAATCAAGAGTAGTTCATGAGAAATTCAAGTCAAATCCACCTTCAAAACATCATTTAGATACTACCAATGCATAAATCAAGAGTCTAAGGGACATGCATAACTTGATCATCATCAAAACCATTTAATCCTCATAAAATTCAAACTTAAATCAAAATTAAATCACCTAATCTCTACAGAACATAATCCTAATCAAATAAATACTTTGAATTTTAAAGAACCCAACCTTAATTAAAACTTAAAATCATAATAAAAATAGGAGGGTTCTTGGGTCTTCATGGATGAAAGGGAATCCATGAATCAAACCCACATACCTTGAAATTGACCAAGAAAATTGAAGGATTTCACAACAAGGATGATCTTCCCCAAATTTCTTCAGGCTTTCATCAATGGATGTAAAGAGAATTTAGAAAATTTCCAAGTGTAATGGAGAGTGTTAGAATGGATGAGAACGGTCTAGGGTTAGCTTTAAGGGGTTTAGGGGACCTTAGAAAGCCTAAAAGGGGCATAGGATTTAATTAAATTATAAATTAACCATTATTGAAAAGGATTAATTAACTAAAACAGTGCCACACGGAAGTCTAAAGTGACCATCCAGTGGTACACGGTCCGTGTACTGGATCGTCAATCTTGTCTTGGCCTCGACTACAACTCGAACTCTCGGAGGACTTTCTGGATCCCTTCACGGGGAGTCTCACGGACCGTGTGGCTGTACACGGACCGTGTACTGTTCCGTGGATCCACACTTGCCCCGGATTCCAGCCCCAAACCTTAGCCAAGGTTCTGCCACACTTCACAGGACCCCTCATGGGCTGTGTAGTGCCTCACAGACCGTGGGGTGGTCCGTGAAGCTTCCCTTGGTCCATGGGCTGTAACCTAGCCACCTTGAACCCACTGGATCATCACACGACCACCCCACGGATCGTGTACCTCAAAAGGTCCTTGGCCCATCCCTTAACTCAGTTCCAGAACTTGTTTCCAGTGTCCTTCTAATTACTGGTAGTCTCATTGTTTCGGCCATAACCTTTTCGTACGAACTCCGAATTGAGTTAAACCAGTTGCGTTGTGAAGATAACTGAAAGAGATTTAATGTGATATGTATCAGCCAAGAAAGTTCATCCCTAACCAAAAGTTATGATCTTTCAAAGTACACTATCCCAACCGGCCTCACTATGTCACCAATCGATCTGTTTTGAATTCGGCCACTTAAACACAACCCATGGCTACCAAATTTCAACCATGATCAGTCCAACACTATACAAGACCAACCATCAAGAAGTTCAAAAACTTTTGGATCGTTACATCATCTCCCCCTTGGGATCATTTATCCTCGAATGAGCTAAAACTACGGCTTGAGAACATCAATGAAAACGAGAGACATTCTAACCATCACTCAAAAGATAATGCATCATATCAAAAGTCTTTCAAAACTCATGTCAAAACATCATTTAAATCATTTTCGTGCTCATTAATGCATGCAATATCATGAAACTCAAGAATTTAGCCTTAATATCAACTACCAAAGCACACCATCTCCCCCTTGGGAGAAAATCTCAATTTTCCCATCGGCAACTAACTTCTTCAACTCTATCAAGGAAGGATCTAAATCTTTTTTAGCCTTAATATCAACTACCAAAGAAGGCTTGGATCCACCTTGCACAAGGATTCCACCATTGTCGGATTCGGCCAACCTCACAACCAACCTAGCCAAATGGTGCACCTCCTTTGCTATCTCTTTGTTTCTCTCATCCACGTGTCTCACACATCTCATAGAGAGTCTACTAAGAGCATCCGCCACAATATTAGCCTTACCGGGATGATAAAAAACACTCATATCATAATCTGTAAGAATTTCCAACCATCTCCTTTGCCTCAAATTAAGGTCCCTTTGGGTAAACACAAATTGTAAGCTCGTGTGATTGATGAAGATATCCACATGCACACCATACAAATAATGTCGCCAAATTTTCAAAGAAAACACCGCCGCCGCTAACTCAAGATCATGAGTCAGATAATTTTGTTCATGCATGTTCAATTGTCGGGAAGCATAAACTATCACCTTACCATGTTGCATAAGCACACAACCCAAACCAATACGTGACCAAGGAAGGCAGCTTCTCCCAACCAAAACTCACAATTGCTAAATTTGGCATACAACTTCTTTTCACTCAAGGTTTGGAGAGCTAACCTCAAATGACCCATATGCTCTTGTTCACTACCGGAGTAGATCAAAATAACATCAATAAAGATCACAAAAAAATTATCAAGGAATGACTTAAACACCCAATTCATAAAATCCATAAACACTGTCGGAGCATTTGACAACCCAAATGACATCACTGTAAATTTTAAATGCCCGTAACGAGTGCAGAAAATTGTTTTTGGAATAGCACACTCCCTTACCTTTAATTGGCGATAACCCGAACGAAGATCTATCTTGGAGAAATGAATAGCTACTTGAAGTTGGTAAAACAAATCATCAATCCTAGGCAACGGGTACCTCTTCTTAATGGTCACCTTGTTCAATTGTCTAAAATCAATACACATCCGGAGGGACCCATCCTTATTTCTCACAAACAACACCGAAGCACCCCAAGGTGAAATGCTTGGTCTAATATACCCCTTTTCTAACATGTCTTTCAATTGATCTTTCAATTCCTTCAACTACGTCGGGGCCATATGGTAAGGAGGGATAGAAATAGGTTGAGTATCCAGAAGAAGATCTATACTAAAATCCACTTCTCTATCGGGATAGATAACGGGAAAATCCTCGAGAAACACATCAGGGAACTCTTTTACCACAGGAACCGATTCAATCCTAGGTGACTCACCCTCCACATCTCTAACCCATACGATATGGTAGATGCATCCTTTACCAATCATCTTCCGGTTTTTAAGGTAGGAAATAAACTGACCCTTAACCATGGAATTGCTACCCTCCCACTCCAATACGGGTTCATTAGGGACTTGAAACTTGACTCGCCTAGTTTTACAAAAAATTGAGGCATATGATGCATACAACTAATCCATCCCAAGAATGAAATCAAAATCATACATTTCAAGTTTTACAATACCACCGGGGAATACCTTATACAACACCGACATGGGACAACCCCTATACACTTTTTGGGCCAGAATAGAATCACCCACGGGAGTATACACCGAATAAGATTTCCTCCAGATCTCAGAATTCACACAAAATTTAATACCCAACAAAGGAGTCACAAAATATAAGTTTGCTTCCGGATCAAGTAAAGCATAAGCATCAAAATCAAAGATTTTTAACATACCAATCACGATGTCCAGAGCTTCCTCCACCTCTTGACGGGAATGGAGAGCATAGAACTGGTTGTTCCTTGGAGCACCACCAACCGGAGCCTTTTGCGGCTCTTGACCACCGTGAGCCACTTGATCTTTCTTGGCACCCCTTAGATAATCGAAAACCTTGTGGTTCAAACCACCACATTCATAGCAAGAACCCTAAGCCTTCCTACAATAACCTATATGATGCTTTCCACATTGGAAATAAAGAGAAATTCGGGGACCAACCCCAACTTGTGGTTTAGGTGAAGGCACCTTAGGATTTGCAACTCTCGCATTCTAACCTTGGAATTGATGGAATCGGCCAAAACCACCACCACCACTCTTCGAGTCGAAGAACCCACCGTAAAACTGGGCCCTCTTATCTTTATGCACTTTTCTTTCCTTAAGTTTCTCTCCCTCAATTTGTTCGGCATAAGTCATGAGCCGAGAGATGTCTATATACCTAATAAGCATGTACGTTTGGCACTCCTTCATAATCAAATCCAATATACCCGATATGAAGTTATGCATTCTTGCACGAGGATCCAACACGAGCATAGGATCAGATTTGGAAATCTTAGTGAACTTAAGGGCATAGTCCCTGACTGTCATGTTACCATGTCAGAGATTTATAAACTTAGTCATCTTAGGCTCTCTAAGCTCAAGATGAAAGTACCGATAAAGGAAGGCCATCTTGAATTCCTCGTATCCAACTATAATATCCATCATCCTCTCAACAAGCCATTGGTTGTACCACACTTGTGCCACATCCTTATGTTGGTAAGCCGCTAACTCCGCCTTCTCCTCCGAACCAACACCCATAATCGTCAACACTTTGTGAGTTCATCAATGAACTCTTGAGCATCTTCATCAACTTTAGAGACGTAAAATTTTGGAGGGTTCATACGGATGAAATCCCTCACCCTTGAAGCTGGAGTACTAAAGTTCACGAGATTCACCAGATGGGCTTGGTTGGCCACAGCTTGGGCCAACATGGATACAATATTTCTGAATTTGGCATGGGACACCTGCTCCTCTATCGGTACCCGAGGAGCTTGTTCCTCGATTCTGGGAGCCTGACGGGGAAGGGGAGCTTTTCTGGGAGGCATGTTCAAAAAGAGCGACAAGAACCAAGGGTTTAGAGAAATCTCATAAATGGTACTAGGAACGATACAAGAGACAATGAAGTGATAAGTTCCTAAAATATCATCATAGCCTCTCACTCATATGTATAGCGTATCACACCCATGAATGAGACTCTAAGTGACATGGCATGTTGGACTCTGAGGATCATTACAAACCTAGGGCTCTAATACCATCTTTTTCACAACCTGGATATGGGCGTAGATGTGACATGGCAAAGAAGAACCTGAAAGTTCTCGATCAAGCCATCATAGCATCATCACACACATCATCGGTTCAGAAGCGCAGAAGCAAACACATCACACATAAGTTCTAAGGGCATCAGGGCTTTGGACTCAAGCTATGGGGATATTACTAGGAATGGAATAAATATGGATTCACATAGCACATAACAATTATCTCTAAGGGGTGGGTAAGTAGGACTCAAGCTATGGGGATGTTGCCGATAATGGGATAAACATGGATTCACATAGCACATAACAATTATGTCTAAGGGGCGAGTAAGTAGGACTCAAGCTATGGGGGTACACCGGGGTTGTGGAATTTCCTTGTAAGCACACAATCAACATACAATCCTAACATCAAGTCATCACCATAATCAATACCATTTCCATAATCAAGGCTCATAAAGAATAAAGTTTCAATAGTCATAATATTCAACAATTTCAATCCAACATACAAGAGTTTAGTTTGTCTAACAAGCCTCTACATAAGGTAAGAGGGGCGTCGACATAGTTTGAGGCTCACCCTCAATACATAAGTAAAGAAAATAAAAGTAATACTAGCTAGATATAAAGTGGCTATTGCCCTTGAAAAAAAGGGCTTACCACAAGCAATAGTCTTCAACAAGAACACACGTCGTCCGGTGGAATATTGAAGTCGTCTCCGGTTCCTACATGGTTAGAACATGTAGACAAGAGTATGGGTTAGCATAATAAAGTACTGAGGATGCGGGCATGCAAATTCATATGCACATGAACCTATGACAACCTACATGGCATGGGCACATACATAGAAGTGAATATAAGAAAGAACAATATATCAATATGCCGTGAAAGTCATAATGCATGAAATTCCATAATTCTTAACATAGAGAGGATGAAACCATAACTGACATCAAAATCCATGTGAAATACAACATGAACTTACCCAATGAAAGCCCTCCCATTGGATCGGAGAAGATTACTTGCAAAAGGTAATCTTACCACACCTTACGGGCCTCCCATTTCGGTGTGATGGGCACCTACCTTACGGGTCACCCATTTCGGAAGGATTTACATAGCATAGAATATCATATAAAAGCATACCTTACGGGTCTCCCATTTTTGTAGCACCTACATTGGTACATAGTTTCTAGAAAGGAATGGGACCCTTAAGAATAGCCAAATTTCTACTCCAATCCTTCTTGGTACTAAGTCATCATCCCACAATAATATGTATACATATACATGCTTTTAAAATAAAAACTTGACACTTAACATCAAATCATGCGTACTTGAGCTTAGAAGCCAAACATACTTTTAATACTCTTATGCATACTTACCAAGAGTCAAATAACTTTCATAGTGATGCCTCATGGCAAAAAAAAGTCAAACAAACTTTTATGTCAAACATCATGCATAAGAGTAGCTCCATTCATATCATACTTATCATATCATTTCATATCTTATTGTTGCAAGCACCCACGTTGCTCAAAGAGCCATATCATAGACTTAGTGTGATCACAACTTAGCCAAACCCATACTTGTTCAAAATCATAGTCATAAACATGTTTGGGACGTAGCCCACATCAAAACTTTCATCAAAAATCCATGAATCATGAATGCAATGCCATGAGGAACAATGAGAATATCATGGGTACTAGGATTCATGCTTTAAATTCAAATCAAGAGTTTTTCATGAAAAATTCAAGTCAAATCCACCTTTAAAACGTCATTTAGGTACTACCTATGCATAAATCAAGAGTACAAGGGACATGCATAACTTGATCATCATCAAAACTATTAAACCTTCATGAAATTAAAACTCAAACAAATGTTAAATAACTTAATTTCTACAACACATATGTCACGCCTCCAACTCTACAAAGACGGAGAGGCACTCAGTGCCCTCTAACGAGAGAACCAACATACAACCTGTACTTATCATGCATATGTCTATGCCAACTCTGCTAAGATAGAAGATCAAAATATGTAGCACCAAACTTATATACAGGACTTGGCCGTTGAAGCCACGACTATTTAGAGACAAGATACAACTGAACTATATACAATAAGTTTACAAAGCCTCTACAAGATAGAAAATCTTAACATAGGTCAGGACAGGCCCCGCCTTATATAAAACTATTATACAATACCAAAATCCATAAATAAAGACTTAGTAAAGCCCTGGATCAACGTGGAGCTCACAAAAAGCAGTTGAGTGTCGGATGCGCCTATATTGGAGGTCTACTAGCTAGAGTACCTGTACCTGCATCATGAATTGTAGCATCCCCCACAAGGAATGTTAGTACGAAATAATGTACTGAATATGTAAGGCAATAACATATGCAAAATGAAAACTCAAGTGAAGTCCAGTAGCAACATATAAATGCATAGATCATAATAAAAGACCACCTTGTTATATTTGGGGAACTGCGTAGGTTACATTCTTTATTTTTAATGCTTTATAATTCATTTAGGTATGCAATATAAACGACCAACTGATCAATGGTAAAAGAGGATGACCCATGCTAGGCATTTTAACCCCTGGGATGTTGTCCTCAAAGTTATATAAATAGGGATCGACCCATGATAGGCTTTCGCCCCTACGCTGCCACCTTCACGAACCAAGTGAGATCGATCCATGCTAGGCTCTTACCCCTGTGATGCCACCCACACTGTGAACAGTGTTCAAATTATTCTTTAACAATTTGAGATTGTTACTTTGATGGTCATGACGTTGATGAGCTTTGGGACCATGTACCAGTGACGTAGGACTTACTAATAGCCGCTTGAGGCAGTACAATAATGTAAGGAACAAGTGTGACATTGACATGCTAAATAGGAGCTTAAATGAGACATTTATCTTCACGAATGTAAGTAAACGCATTAGGCTGGTCTTTGGAAGAGTGAACTATAGATTTACTAATAAATAATACGTCCACTAATGGAATAACACTTGGGAAGTTCACTCGTTGACAGTGACACGAGTATTAGATTTCATGCCAAAGAATATGGAATAGGATAGCCTTACATATCTTGTCTTCGAATTCACACATTACTGTATTTCAGCCTCCATTTATGGCAGTACTTCTACAACATAAATCATGATTAAGCCAACGTTAGTAAACTACATTGCGAGCCTCATAAAATACTAGCTAAACATTCAACAGACAATAGGTCTACCAGACCCTTACACCAAAGGGGGAACTACCATCGTCTCCATTTCTACATCAATGTTACACCCCATACCCTTTGCAAAAATTACCCCAAGTAGCCCCAATCAACAGTATGCATAAAATGGCCATTAAACAGTCCTAACACATCCTTCAAAGGATTTGGAAAAAAATTGGATAAAATAACTAATCCCTTCCTGCTTAATTATCACTCTCGCAAACAATATTTTTGAGGTCCTTTACTGCCTCCCCATAACACAAGTGCATGCAACCCCCAAATAGCTTTAACGTCATTTAGTACAATTCAAAAATAATGCCAGCACTTCCGACCACCTTGCTCGAATTCTTAACAATGAATGTGTACATAATTCTCTATCCAAACCTATACATACAGAGAGGGACAAACTTAGGCAGTATCTTACATTAATTTTTAAAGGTTGGGTCTCTTCACTTGTACTCCTTCAAGAGCTTAAACCTCTCTTTTCCATTTGAACTAAATAAGAAGAGAGAACCCTCTTATTAATATAAGGAGTTGGGCAGTCAACTTGGGGAAGGGTCTGCCCCCATGATCTAAACATAAGCATTATGTAAGAGTAATATTTTATGTAAGAAATAACTAAAACTCATACGATTTCTACTCACCTTGGCTGGAAAGGAGGAGTGTTTCTCCAAGAACTCTAGGATTATTTTTTAGGTGGATGCTATAAGCTTTGAGAGAAAAGGAGAGTATTGGGTGAAATCTGATTTTCGTTGTAAATAATGAAGAGGAAAATGAAGTGAATATGACCCTATTATATAGATACTTCACCTTCCTTAGGCTGGTCATTGTTGGCCACAAATTGCTAAGTAGGTGATGCACCTACTTAGCCATTTTCTAAGCCGCTCAAGGGTCAAACTAGGTGATGCACCTACTTCTCCTTATTAAGGTGCTTAGATTAGGTAGGTAATCCAATTAGAGCTCCCATTAAGTTGGTCAAGAATTCCAAGTAGGTGATGCACCTACTTGTCACCTAGTAGCTTAATAAGTCAAGCAAGTAGCTCGTAAATTTACTCTGTTTCCCCAATCCTTGATCCCCCGCGTTGTATTTTAATAGCTCACTTTAAACTTCAACTCAAAGAGTACTTTGTTATCCCGAATTTAAATGCTATTATTGAGCTTAACTTGGACTCACACCCACTGAAACATGTGGGACATTGCATCACCTCCTTCCCAATTCAAATTACTCCCATTCATATGAAAAACTTAGTCTATCACCTATATCGCAAGGCTGCATCAAGTGTTATAT